>JAECUM010032263.1:54496-105695 GCA_016617855.1 Megalonaias nervosa
ATTATAAATGTTGATAGTTGTTCTCGCGTAATTTTGAAATGTTTTAGAAATGTTATTGTGAACAGAAGATTTAGTTTAACAGCTCGAGGTGGATCGTCTTCATTAATTATATATAAATCTTTATATCGTTTATCTGTTGCTATGTTCACTAATTTTTTTTCTCTGTTAACAATAATATCATTCATGAAATCTAGGTCTGAAGCAACTTGATTCAAATGTTGTATTACTTCAATTATTTGATTTTTTAAGTCATCGTTGTAGGAAGTGCTAATGCTGGAAAATAAATTTCTTAGATAATTAAGTACACGTCCGTGTTCAGACTTAATTGTATTAGCATATGAATTTATTTCATCAACATCAAGTACTATTATTTTACCTTTTTTACCATCAACTATTTTTGTAAAATGGGTTTCTGTTTTATCTATATAATGTATAACTCCATCACCAAAATATCGTCGCCATGGGTAAGCATTTTTTCTGTTCGATATTCTGGAGGTTTTATAAATTTTTTAACATCTACGACAAAATCAGATCTCTGTGGTTCTGGTGGTGTTTGATAAACTGGTGGATATTCAGGCCAACCTAATACTGATCTAATCGAACTTTGATAAATATCTATGGAGTAATCAGGGGAATTTATTTCAATAACCGCAGATAGTATTGGTTCGTAGACAGTAATTGCTATTTTTGATTCTTTTCCTGTAATAGATTTAATTCTGCGTTGGAACTCATCATTAATCTGTTTTATTTGATAACTGCCCGTTGGAATAGCAACTACTTGCCAATCAGGAGTTCCATCAGACTTATTCTTATTAGCGAATATTAATGAATTATTTGGTTGTAGTCCACCAAATGGTTTTGATCTAATGTTGGGCCAGCTATAATAAACTCGTAATTGTGCTAATGCTATTTCTTTTGCAGGAATTGCGGTTGGAAAATTGACACTAAACTCAGGATTAGTCGAACTTAACGATATCATCGTAGTTTTTGACGGAGTTGTATTAATAACGATCTGCTGAAGTAACTCCCTGTCTGTCATTATTATTATTGTTGTTATTTAATTCGTTAAAATCATTAACGATCACTTTAAAAGCGTCATCATAAGTTTTCATCATCATCGCGAATTCAGTATCAGATATTTCACCATCACTAACACACGAAGAAATATACAAAGATAATTTAGAACATGCATCTGCCACTGTGTGTAATTTAATCATATAATCGTGTAATTTAGCATTTGTACAAGTATGTATCTTTTGGTTATAATACCGAGAACTCCAGCAATAGTCGTTGATGCTGAAACGATAATGGTTATAATAGTAGGTGCTGTCATCGTCAATGTTGATAATAATAATCCTGTTCCAGTAATAACAGCAGAAACCGAGTAAACAACTACATCAACAACAACTATACGTTTTTTGTATTTTTTTATTTTCTTGTTATAATAGTCGATAAAATTATTTAGTTTAGTGAGACGCTCACATACTTGATTGCATCTGTAAAGTTGAACGTCAATGCGAGACTGAGGTTGATCCATTATTATTATATTAAGTGATTAATTGCGGTGTTTCAGCCACAAATTCCATATGCCACCAATAAGGCACTGAGGTTATTGTTTGATCATATATTCTCAGTATAAATGTTTCTTCAACATCTTTTATTAACAATATAGATACAACTCCAGAGAGAGAATCAGTTGAATGACGCAATATATGTCTGTTAATTATAGCAAATCTTTCATCACTAAATACGGACAGCCTGTAAATACCAGTAACTTCTGCGGTATATTTGATAGTGTTATTTTGTGGTGTCCATGTTGATTGTCTGATGCTACTGTGTATACGATATTTTTAATTTGTCCGTGTGGAATTTTAATCAGATTAGTTTTTTGAACAATATTAGGTATTCCACTGGCAATATCATTAAGTTTCGTGTTAATGTCGGCTAGTTTTATGTCAACGGTTGGTGGATCACCAAAAAAATCTTTAATGAGTTTGTTTATGTTTTTACGAAAATTTAATAACGTTTCTAAATTTTTATAAAAAGTAGCACTAAGTGTAGTCATTTCATCACCGATTGTTTTTAACGAAGTTGAAATAGGAATTTTCTTATCATCAACATACTTTTTCGTTGCAGCATCAAAATCATATTCCGGTGTTCTAAGATTATTAATGCCATTATTACTCATGTCGAGAAATGCACGCATTATACCGTGGTTGGTCAGTACATATTTAGATTCTTGATCGTCGACATATTTCTTTGTTGCGGCGTCTGCATCTGCGGTTGGATTTCCAATGTCGGTGATTTTATTCTGATTCATATTAATATCTCCTGTAAATACATCGCCGGATTTCTTAATATAATTACTGAGTGATGTACCAGAATCTTGTATTTTACCTTGATCGGCAAAAATAACTATATTATCAGTGACTGCAGTTGGAATTCTTATAAGAACATCTGATAGTTGTATATTACTCGTTTTTAATCGTCCTTGATTATCCTGAAAAACAACTACTTCATTTTGATCCACACTTGCGAGATTTAATAAATCATCAATTTCATTTCTGAGCTGATCGAGAGTTGCATACTTAGATAAATCAACTTGTTGATGACCTCTACGGGAAGATCTTCCATAAATATCCACCATTATATTTACTAATGTCTGTTTAAATATGACGTCGTAGTATATTCATGTACAACTTTGTGGGGGGGTTTTGTTGATTTTGATATAACATCAAGTACGTTAAGTACTTCTCGACCACATATTGGTGGATCAGTTAATGTTTGTGTAGGTAATGTTGAATACCATATTGGAATACTTTGATAACCGCTAATATACTTTAAGAATTCTTTTGGTGGAGCTAGTCCATATGAATCAAAATAAATAATTCCACGTGGATCAATTGCATAAGCGACCCAATGCGTGCCTGGACCAGAATTTTCATCGAGATTAATAATACCTGTTTCAATATTGTTTGGTTGTTTCGGTAATTGATCGCGCATAAAAACTCCTCTAAAATTTTTTATTTTTAATTTTTTAGCAGCATCTAGTAAATCAAAATTGGACATAGGAGATATTAGTAAACTGTCCCTGGTAATCTTAGGCCTTTTCCGTACCAGTGTGGGGTCCCTGGTAATCTTAGACCCCTTCCCTTTTTTTTGATTCCCTGTCCGGTTGCTTTCTTTAATGCCATTCCAGCAGCAGTTCCAACAGCACCTAATGCAGCTGCTTTTGCAACTGCTGGAGCTGCAGCGGCTATTAATGCTGGTATAGCAGCAAGAAGTGGAAATATACCACCCGTCTTAATGACATCTTTAATGGCACCCGCAGAAAGATTAAGTTTTATACCTTTATTTGATTTTTTGCTTCATTGAAATGCCCGAGCTGACGTTCTGTAAGAGATAATTTATTTGAGCCGCTCATCTGATCTTTCTTTAGCAATATTTTTAATCCACAGTTATTTTTTGATGCTGATTGTATCTTTTTAATCTGACCAGGAGTCAGACTAACACTAACATTATTATACGACATTATAATATTCATAAATAATCTAATTACATGTTTTCTACTGGAGCATCAACGACTCTCATTCGTCCACCAGCACCTTCAAGTAACATCGATTTATCGCTGAGTATGACAGCAATTGCTCTGTAATTGGCAATAGCTCCAATATCTCTATTAACATGAGCTCGAAAATGTATATCGACTACAGATTGTCTGGTTAAATCTAAATGTTCGAGCGAAAAATAATAAATTGGGTATAAGGTTGTAAAATCCAATTGTGATATTTGTAAACCAGTATCAACATTTTGATCACGTCCCATGAACGTCATTAGACGGTGATATACACGTGCTACATGATTTTGATCGAAATTCAGTAAAATATCTTCGGATGGTTCTTGATGTCCATTTATTCTTAAGGAAACTTCGGAAACACCAAGATTATCAAATATCATAATACTACGTGTTTGATCATCCACCCGTGCAGCATCTTGAAATGCAATAAATATATGTCGTGGTGCAGAAACACCTTGTTGTGATGCTATTTGCCACGTAAATAAACCATTAATATTACTCTGGATAGCATCTGTGGTCATTGTTAACCACGATAATGCTGATTTACCACCTTGATTCATAAAAGAGAGTAGACGATCTTCTTCAGTTATTGATGGAGTCATCACCGGCATCCATAATGAAATTTTTGTCAGAATTACTTTGCCAGGATCACCAGCGAGTCTCCATAATGCATCGTTGTCGGTTGCTTTTCGTACAAGTACAACTGTATGCTTAGCTCCGAAAATGACTTTTCTGACATTTCTACAAAATCCAAATATATGTGATAGTGGAATCACACATGAAAATGATCTTCTTCCACCACGCAACATTGCTCGACGTGATCTAAATCCTAAGTTGAAATCTGGATCTACATTAATAATCATACTTTGTACATCCGCATTGGCGTTTCTAGCAAAATTTCTTGGTTGTCCTATTTCATATTGTCGATACTCTGGAGAATCAGTTGTATCTTTTGCAAACATCATTGATGGACCAGCTGATCTTGAATAATCATCACTGTATCTTGCAAGACCAAGTATTGTTGTTGCAACATCAACATCTTTCTGAATAGATTCAATATTTTTTCCGTCAATCATATACGTTGCACTGTCAAATAATGCCATAATACCATTATTAACAAAACCGACATTAACATCGTCTCCATATGCTGCTGGTGCTGCAGGATTAGCAATATTTAAAATTTCACCTTCTACTTCAATAAATGCTTCAGCGGGTAAGAAATATCTACTTGTATCCTGAACCTGTAGTTCAATTCGTCCACGTTGATCTGGAATTCGTGCGTCGTAAGAATAAAATTGATAATCACGCACAGACTCATCTTTAAGTACTGGTGCGTCCATGTCAAATGCGGGATCAGATATTCGCTTAAACATCTTTATTATATTTATTATCGTCTAAAACGAAGATTACTTCGGGAAGTGAGACCACTTCCTGCTATCAGACTAGCAGTTATATTTTTTTCTTTTTCTGATAAAGGCACATCAGCCAACTCTGCTAGTTTTTGATTAGCAACTTGATTTATTATTTTACTGACATTTGCAGGCATTACTTCTGTACTAGGTAATTTTACAGATTGAGGTCGGACCGCAGGTCTGCGTATTAATCGTGTTAATCTATCTTTGATCGCTGAAAATGCTTTACCAGCGAGATTACCCATAGCACCAATACCTTTTTCACGAACAACATCAATAGCTTTCATTCCCAGTTGCTTTGCGATCGGTATTGCTTTTGGGGCTATCCTTCTAAATAGACCCTGAACAACATCACCTAGTCCATCTCCGTAGGTTGTCTTGTATACTGGTAATCTTGAATTTATTACCCTGACCATAGTTGGTCCACGTTGAGTACTATGTACGATCATTTTATTATAGTAATTGTATTTAATTACGTACTCAGTCACTATAGTAGTCATCGGCAATTTCATTAATAAGAGACTGATAAACATCAACGTCCATGATACCGCCTGTAAATAACCGTCTGCAAATATCAGCTACTTCATTAATTATTTCTGGAGAATTATTACCAGCTCGTTTTCCTCCAATGAGAATTTCTAGTCGTTCAACGTCGGCAAGGATGTTGTTAGGACATTGAGTAACGAGGCCACTACCATAATTACTAAAGCCACTTGCAGTTTTAATTTCAGATCCCTCCCCCTTTTCTTCCTCCTCTGCTGTTCTAACCGATTGTCGTGGCGATTGCAATTGTTTCATCATTCTTTCTAAATGTTTATCTTGTTCTAGTTTTTTTTGTTTTATTTGTTCTATTAGTTGTAATTGTGGGGATTGTGGTGATTCAAATTGTAATTGTTGTGGTGATCGTTGTGGTGATGATGATAACTGTTTTGGTGATGGTGATAGTTGTTTTTCTGATTTAGATTTTTCTTTTATATAGTTATGTACAGCCTCATCAAATTCATTAAAATCTTTAATATCTTTATTAGATCTAATTTCTGGAATACCAGTAAAGATGCGATATAGATCCTTGATCCAATTGTCAGATTTCAGAGATTTAACATGTTCTGGTTTTACATATTTTTGTCTTTCATAATATCCAAATGCGGCAATATCAAATAATTGATCTCTGTCCTTGATAGCAGCAATACCTTCAGGTGTAAATTTATCTATTATCTTAGTTCTGGTTTTTGGTTGTCGTGGTTGTGGTTGTGGTTGAGCCGTTTGAATTCGACCAGCAATATCAGCAGGTAATGTTTCAAGAGCTCTTTGTGTTGCCTCAGTTGCTGTAACAATTTTCTTTGTTGGTTCGACAATCGGTTTAAATAATTGTTTTGTATCCTCTTCAAATTCGACTTGAGATTCCTGACGTTCTTGTAATTGTTGCTTGACAGCAACACGAACAGGTAAATATTTTCTAATTGCTTCTAGTCGCTCTCTTGCTAATCTAGCTGAATGAGGTTCTCCGATGACAACCATATTAATAATATTTATACTGGCTGTTTAATTTACAGCAGCAGGAAGGGTGAATGACAAAAATTGAGTAACCCGCGAGTAAACTAAACGCATTATAACAAAAGTCAAAAATGAAGTAACAAAAATGAGCTAACCCAAAAGATTTATTATTCGTTTTTTAAACCGTACGGTAATAATATAGTTAGAAGGCTCGGTTTATCGTTTTGACCCTTATTTTTTGTTATTTATTTTTACTTACGGTTCAGGCAAAAAGTTGTAGGGTTCACCCTTCCTGCTGCTAAGGATCATCTGATGTTAACTTATCCTTGTCCTATAATAGAGCAAAATAATAAAACAAACTTGACGTATCACTTTTCTGTCTGTTACCATCCCACTCTTTACCGTTCTGGATAATGTTTTCCTTCACGTCCGAATCAAAGGGATGTTTTCCATCACGTACTCACTTTAGGCCTGCAAAGTGGATCAGTTTGTCAGTCTAACCATCCATCGTTGCTTTCTCTTGATTTTTTTATACTGTGAATTAAACACTCACACACGCACACCACTGAATGATGGGATAAGTGAAGTTTGGATAGTGTATATGGATTGTTGAACGGTATAGATGGTATGATCGATAGTATGATTGTTGGATTACATGTACTTTTTGTTTGAAACCTTCCTCTTTTAGTCTGATAGTTGGTGTGTGGAGACTAGACAAGAAGTTGGTGATGGATTATATATGTAGTTTGCTAGAGTTATATATATATATATATATATATATATATATATATATATATATATATATATATATATATATATATATATATATATATATAATAAGCTGGGTACTGGATAGTATATGTGTTTTTATCTAAAAATGTTCACGTTACATTTTCAGTATGGTTCCCATAGATCATAGAAACGGCCAATAACAAGTACAAAGTTACCATTTTCCTTTTCCTTATCAACACGTTTGTCCTCATAAATACTTCTGTCCCCATAAACCTTTTTGTCCCATAAGCCCATTTGAGGCTATAACCCCACCCCCACCCCCGCTCTTTAATTTCCTGTTTGAGAACAGAGGGACCCACGCATGTTAATTTCCCGTTTGAGGCCAGAGGGGCCCCTTTGGGGCTCAATCGCCCAATATTCCCACTTCTGTCCTATTTATACTAGTATGTCAACTACGTCTGGAACACAACATGATATTTGCTGATTTTTTTTATTTTTTTTATTTTCTAAGTGTTAATGGTTTTTTTTTTATACCTCGAACAGTTATAAAAGTCCGCCTTTATATTACACAAAATATAGTACACAAGCTTTCTCCATTTTTCAGCATTACCTAGTTATCAGCAATGAGCAGGTTTCTTTCTGATCAAAAAGAATTTTAAAGAATATTGTAAAGTCATATACAATCATTGTAATTGTTTTCTAAAATAAACTTCATCTTGTTTCTCAAGAATTCCAAACTTTTACCATGGTTTTAACAATAGGTATCTGCAACTTGACAAGCACCAAATTCGATTCTATAAACCAGCCAAATGATGGCCCGATTTCTAACATCAAATGTGATCTTGCGATCAAATGCATAATTTGAAACTGTCAGTACATCACTCGATCTCCCTGTACTGTTGTATTTGATTGCAAAATCTTTTTCATTATTATTATATCTTCTTTTTACATCAGAAAAGGATATAGTTGTAAGAACAATAAAGTTTGCTTGTAGATACTTTGAACTGCTCGTTATATTGTTGTTGTTTTTGCTATAAATCTTGTGATTAACCATCAAGTGGCAAGGATCATATACGTGTGAAATATATTTCGTTACACTAAGATTGCATCGACATTAGCATCGTAATATTACAAAACTATCTCTCAACCTGTGTCGGGTGTGTGTGTGTGTGTGTGTGTGTGAGAGAGAAAGAGAGAGAGAGAGAGAGAGAGAGAGAGAGAGAGAGTGTGTGTGTGTGTGTGTGTGTGTGTGTGTGTGACTGTTTGTTTGTGTGTGTGTGTGTGTGTGTTTGCGTGTGTATGTGTTATATGATATGTTTATGACATTCATAATCATTAGAACAGAAATGTAACGGATGCTTGAGACGGCAGTAATATCATTGAAAACATGTACAGAGAGACATATATAGTGGTAATCGCAAAAATGGTGCCATCGTCATCGATAAAGACCATGAAAGACACCTTAGAGAAATGAAGTTAGAGTACTTTATATATAGTATCAGGACCATCGTTCACCTTTTCGTGATTATGTTTACTGTACATAGTGCCATGACCGTTTTTCAGCATCTCTTTCTGTTTAGATGGTACTAGGAACCTCTTTCAATTTCTCGTAATTCTGTTTAGTGCAGATAGTACAAGGAACCTCGTTCATCTTCTCGTCATTGTGTTTAGTGTAGATGGTACCAGCACCATCTTTCAATTTCTCGTCATTCTGTTTAGTGTAGATGCTTCAAGGAACATCTTTCAATTTCTCGTCACTTTCTTTTATTGTATATGATACCAGGAACATCTGTTAATTTTTCATCATTCTGTTTAGTGTAGATGATAAAAGGACCGTCGTTCAATTTTTCATCATTCTGTTTAGTGTAGATGATAAAAGGACCGTCGTTCAATTTTTCATCATTGTGTTTAGTGTAGATGATAAAAGGACCGTCGTTCAACTTCCAATTTAATATCTGAATATTGCTTAGGATTTAAATTTCCAAAACACATTTGGCAAAACAACTTTTCAGCCGTATGTCGATATGGATAATTCAGCCGTATGTCGATATGGATAATTCAGTCGTATGTCGATATGGATAATTCAGCCGTATGTCGATATGGATAATTCAGCCGTATGTCGATATGGATAATTTAGCAATATGTCGATATGGATAATTCAGCCGTATGTCGATATGGATAATTCAGCAATATGTCGATATGGATAATTCAGTCGTATGTCGATATGGATAATGCCACTCCACAGATTGTTCCATACCTCCTTTCAAAACATCACATTTGTAGTTCGTCACCCAATGGTCAAAACACGGCCAATGCAAGATTCTAGTGCAATATATGTTAGATCTATAAATAAGAAGCATCATTATTCTGTACGTAAATAAAACTAGAAACAACTGTAGTGTGAATTTCCATGTAAATTTCAGCCAATCATTGTTTACATACCCTTTTAACTTTTTGCACTTTTGTGTTTACTTATGACGGAAATCATTCTCTTCGTTTTCGTGTGTTTATTTTACGCATGCATTCGTTTTACTGAATTCGCATATGTATTTATTTATGTCCAAGCCTTTCTATTATTGGCTCTTGGAAAAAAAAACTTTAGAAACTTGCAATGTACTTTCAGTTTTCAATGTATATATCGCGTCATTTGTTGCCACCTGTCACGACATTTTTTTCTCTTCACCCATCTTAGGTTTATAATATAAGCTAGACTGACCCTGCTTTCATTTTCTTTAAAAGGTTATTGACGATTTTCCTCGATACATAGAGATCGAGGACGATCTTTCCTTGAAGATCAACGATGCCACAGACGGTAATGATGACTTATGTCCCATTGTTCCCAGAGGGACCGTCCTTGAACTTGACAGGGTCCTACCAGGATCCCGTCCAGGCGAGAAAATCCTTGAATGCAAATACAACTTTGGAGAAGGCTTGGCGTTCAGAAGTGACCAGAATATTTTCTGTAAAGCAGTTCCTGATAAAAATCTGTATATTCTTCAGGATATTGTGGACAAAGTACCGTTACCCCAAACCTTTCAGTTCGTGGATGACAATCAAGATTTTGCCGTCCTTGATATCTCTACGAGAAACATCACGAAGCATGGCTATTTTCCGATGGAGATTGAAATCATATATGTCTCTAATGTCAATGTTCTTTTTGCTGTCGCTCAGATTGAAAGAAGCGGCCGCTCCGAATTTACGACAATTCTTATACCCGCTTATAACACCTTTCTACAAAACATGCTAGTTCATCTGCCAAAGTGTCCAAGAAATGATCTGCTTGAAAACCCCTTTCCCAGTGAGATAGAGATTGAAAACCCGGTCGATGCCCTCTTCGCAAAATTAAGTGACAGTAAACCTATAATCTGCATAGCACAGCTGGAAATGTCTGCTTCAGAAAGGAATGTTGCAACCTTAGAGTCGAACCCCCCACCTCTTCCACCTAAAGGTAGGTTCAAAGTCGATGTTTGGACCTTTGTTATTTTTATTCTTTGTTTCTGTACAGTTGCATAAGAACATGAGCCACATAGCCGAAAAACCCGTCTTTTCTCTGGGGGGTCACTGTGCCATCAGTATAGGGGCCAGTCTCCTGCTTGTATGAGATCACTATGTTGTTGATTATACTTTTAAATTATAGGATTAATGGTCGATATACCATGATCATTATTTTGATCTTACACCGGCAGGATTGTTCTCGATGTTCAGTATAGATGGGACTACGCTTGTGTCACCACTGAACACCGGTAACGACCAATTAGTATGTGGTCCAGTACATACTTTTAACAAATGTTCAAGTTTGACTGCACTGCAGTAATGTTTAGTGGAGTTTATAAATGGACAACAATGTAATTAGAATTTATTAACATATTAATTTATTTATTGTTTACGTGTGCTCTTTGCCCACGCAAAAACAGTTTACTTTTAAAACAAATAATTTTAAGTAATCCAAAACTGCTAATTTCTTAACTATTAATGGTCTCTTCCGATTAAAAATTTGGCGTAAGGATCCTTACCTTAAAGATACAGTTCTAGTTCTTTATCTTTTTGACTTGCCTGGACTGTTTCAAAGAGCTAGACATCTCATACACGCCTTCTACCGTTAGCTGTCGAAACGAATACTCCATTTTCCCTGCAAGCTTATGTTTCAAAGAACAAAAGACCTTTAAAGCAGAAATTGATGTAACTGGAGACACAAATCGGTCTTTTTAGACGGAGACCAGTCTCTCCGGACAGTAATATCTTCCCACGAGTAAAACTGACCCATTGAACTGTTATGTATATTTTAATTTAATTGTTTGTCTGTTAGTTTTAAAATTTTTTTATTCCATTACATGCTATTGTAATGTAACATTGTTTACTGGATTTGACCTTTTCCAAAACTGAGTTCAGTTCTGTTTGACCTGATTGACTTTTTTAATTTTTTTTTTAATTTCACTGATGTAAACAACTAATAATAGCTTCATTATCCTCTATGGGTATGAGTTCATTGACCAAATTATTATTCAGGTAAACATGTTGATTTGGGTCTGCGTTTTGGGGATTCCAAAGTGAATTTTATAGGATATTATGTTTTAAATAAAAAAGGCTCATTAAATCATGCTAGAAAGTTATTTTCCACTAGGTAATGGTTGTTTTTAGAAAATGCTAATTTGTGACCTGAGGTCAAACAGAGAACTATATTATCTTGTGACTGTCAGAATTTTACCACTTGTGGTTTAACATCTGGCACTTTAAATTGTATTATGTTGTGTCCAGTTTGGGTTGAATTTTACTTTCTTCAAATTATTGATTTCAAGTGATTATTTTCTCTGGAAATACAAAAGTGCCCTGAGAAACTTCTTGGATAAAGACATTCATTGGAATTTATACTGAATTCAAACCTGGAATAATATTTCTTTGATTCAACAAGGGACTGTTGACACATCAGTACGACGCAGGTCATAACAGACACGTCATCGCCTTCAATTTTAAATCTCTTCCGGACTTGAACTGAGTTTTATTCAGGTCTTTTTATTACTAGGACTAGTGTCTTTAATTCTTGGATTATTTTTGGATTTAATTCGCAGAACCGTAAGTTCTTTTTTCTTATTTTTCACTTTGTATTCTAGGGAAATAAATTATTTGTTAAATTTTACAAAGGTTGTTGTCTTCACTTTTTTCTGTTACTTATTTTAAGAGCATAGACTCGTAACAGAGCAAGGGTATGGGGTAGTTTCAGTATGATGGTCTTATCCTTTTATGGTCATTACAAAGTGACCCTCATAAATGAACGGCTGGGGTCGTATGTCTTTGCTGTCATATTCTATGCACATTGTGACTCACCCAATTATCTTTCAGATAAAATAAAGATAATGATGTAGTGACTATTAGAAACATGCGCTCGTTGAAGTCTGGTAGAAAATATATCTATTACTACACACGAATTTTCAAAAATATGTTAACGAAGCATAAAATCATACGGAACAACACATTTCTCAAACTCAGTTGCCTTTCAGTTGTGACGAGATAAAAATTCAGATCACAAATGCTATGACAATTTCATGTGATGATTTCAGTGAACAAATCAATGATAATTATTTGACAAAACATTATAGAATAATGATCGAAACGATAGATACGTCATAGAACACTAACCCGTCCTGAAACATGCTTTAACACTATTTAATATGTATTGTATTCAAGTATAAACACAAAGAAACATTTAAACATTTAACAATTCGTGAGTGAGGATAGGGTGCCCTTTTTGTTCTGGAAGAGACGACACAACTTCTTAATCAGAAAGTCGCTGGCAAACTGTGCTGAGATGCGTAAAACAGGAGACACCTGCAAGTGAAGTAATTTTAAAACACTTTTTGGCCAGTATATATTCATGTAAACACTAACTGCCTGAGCTCGTTTAAATTTCGTTGCTATGACAAAATAACGATATGCATCACGATAATTAGGCATAAAATTAAATCTCAAAATTAGGGTATTGGAAACAGAGCTGAAGCAGGTAGCTTGTTTATGGATTTTTGTCAACGGTGTTGATTTGCTACATTTTTATTATCGGAGTGTACCAATTACATTGATACATTAAACCAGTAGTCACTTGAAAGATGGAAACTTGACAGTAAACTTGAAACGTTGGTGATTAGAAGTGTTCGATATTACCGGTATAACGGTATTTAATTTTGGTGGTGAGTACCACGGTACTGTTTCATTGTACCTGTACTTCGTTAGTTTTCTTTATTATGGAATGTACGGAAGTTTTCGGGTAATCTTGTTACAAATTTAATGATGTTAAAAGCATGCCTTCATTTTTCATGACAAAATACACGATAATTCCAAACGTTATTACTATTTTCTTTACAAAAAAGTCGTACTTATCAGAAATTAATTTAGAATATTAGAAATGTAATAACATTTATGAGCCTTTAGTCATGTTTGCGGTGTGTGTCAAATAAGCCAACACGGCGACCGAATGGAATGTTCTGAAAGATATTCGGGCCTAATCCATCTTCTGGAAACATTTCGGATTGAAAAAAATACAGAAAATGTTATTTTATTTAGTTATTTACTATCGTATTTTAGTTTCTTAAATACACGTATTCATTTATAACATTAAACATCAGCCTAGGAACTTCAGTTGAGCAGTTTGTTTTCTATTTGAATTTTGCATACTTTCTCTATTTCACTAATTATTTTATCGTTTGTTGAGTCTGTATATTTTATGTTTACTAGGCGTCCCTGATAAACATCTTGTGCTGGGCGTTAGCATCCCACTTAATGTTTCCCTGTCTATTACATGAACTGTGTATCTAATAAACTGTAGGCTTCAGTGGCAACATTTCCTATTTTTATTAACAAACCGTGTACCGTGTAATGTCACCACAATGTCTTTTACAGCCTATCAGCTATAGTGTAAGATTAATCGCCCCATTTTAGGTACAGTTGTTTGGTGACAATTTACACAACAGTTAACATACACACATCAAAATAATTATACTGTTAGTCTAAGGTACGGACCATTTAATCTTCGGGGGTGGGTGGGCTGGGTTACGATTTTCTTTCGAGCCGAGATAGTTCATTTTCTTTTACATCAAGGTAATTAATTTTTTCTTCAGATAATATAATGGCTGTAACATGGTGTTATCTTGCGTTCAGTCAGAGGTATGTGACAGCCGGAAATGTGAAGATAAACAATCCCATGTCACTGCCCCCAAAAATTAAATTGTTGGTCGCTAATATAACTGCGGTATACCGTAGTACGTTTTGCGGTATGTTAAAGAGGGATACACTATTTCGTCATACCCAGCTCTATTGGTAATGCTGTCTTTTCTTGTTGTAAACGATTATCCACGTCGTTACTAAATAGGAGCAAATTAACAAGTACACCATTATCTACGGCTTTTATAATAATCTCTGCAGCAAAACTTAGCACTAGAAACAACTTACTCCGCAAACTGCCTGACTCAACCTGGGGCGCTAGTGCTCAGACATTCAAGACATCAGCACTGGCCCTCTGTTATTCGACATCCGAGTATTGCGCTCCTGTCTGCGCTCGATCATCCCATACTAAGCTAATTGATGTCCAGCTCAACACAACAATGCATATAATCTCTGGAACTCTACATCCTACTCCTATACAATGGCTGCCAGTATTCAGCAATATTCCTCCTCCACATCTGCGTCGCCAGGAAGCAACCACATAAGTGTTGGCTAAGGTCTATGCCAGTGAGAAACTTCCACTGTACATGGACATCACCTCACATCCAGCAGTCCGCTTGACTTCGAGACGCCCAATCTGGTTAGGTCCGTTGCCGGAGGATATGACAGCTATTTTAGCATGGAGCGTTGAGTGGTCTTCAACAGAGGTTGTAAACCACTCCTTCGTAGCTGAGCCTCTGTCATCTGTGGACCACACTGAACCGCTTTCGGACAGGACATGGCGTTGTGCAGTCAGCCTTGTCCAATGGGGCCAGGCCACTAACTCTTCCTGTTGCTGTGGAGCTCTTCAGACCATGTCACACATTGTGAACAATTGTCCACTGACAAAGTTCCCCGATGGACTGCAGGCTCTGCATGTTGCTGATGATGACGCGGTTAAATGACTGAGCACGCAATGCACACGATAATAATAATAATAATAATAATAATAATAATAATAATAATATAAATAAATAATCACGAATTAGCAGTTACGCGATTATCTACGTCTTTGATAAATAGGCACAAATTAACAATTACAAGATTATCTACGGTTTTAATAACTAGGCACAAATTAACAATTACACGATTGTCATAGAAATATATGAGGCTGGGCCTATAACTGTCTTAGGACTGGAATGAGTGATATTAATCTATCTATCCATGTCTAACTTGTACGTACCGTCAGCGTAAGTTTCTTCATGTCTTTTAATCTGTCTCTTTAATCTATTAGTTCGTCTTCTTGTCTGTCCTACAGTCTTAAATTCAGTCATTCATGTAAGAATCTTCCACAGATAGTATTTTTTTTTTCAGTGTCCAGCAAAGGTGACGCAGCCGATTCCGAACAGGGGAATAATGCAGACTCGGACAAATTGTACGAGCTTTGTGAGCCACACAATAGCAAGGATTCTAAAAAGAAGGCACGGTGTACCATATTGTAATAAAATGAAATTAATGATATTATAATAAGAAATAGGGATTCGAATTTTATTTGTAAAAAGAAGGCGTATCAATAACGAGATTACGATTCTATACTTGTCATTAGTTTGTGGGAGATCATGATATGAGTTTTTTTGTGGCTTTAATATAACTGTTATTCATGTATTAGTAATATATCATGAGCTTTCTTTTGCTTTTGCAAATTATTATAATTAAAAATCATTTACTTACGTGTCTCGTGTAATAAAATCGCAGTTGCTTTTGTGAATTATATTGGAACAGCACGTTAGATAAGTTGGACATGATGATAATGTTTGCACTTAAGGCATTGGGTTGAATTCCGTTATGCAATGCCACTAAAGGAAAGACAGTAATATTTTGTCCTCGCTATTCTTAACGTGTATTTCTTATTTTAATTATGGATGAAACGTTATAGTTAAGGCTTATTGCTTTCAATTAAGTCTCATGCGGTATGGATTTAGAAAGCTAGAATAATATTAAACACTTAGTGTATGGCGTGTTAACTGCACGCTCAACAGATCGCGAATTTCAAGTATCTTAGATACCACGTGGGGGAAAAATGGTGAAATTGTTTTCATTTATGTTAAGTAAATAAGATCACAGTGTACTGAAAAAATATTATTGTTACCGAGACGGAGACAGTCTTACGTCAAAGACATCGAAAGCAAGACGAAAACTCCAGCTTTAAAAAGTAGAAAGTGGAGGTTGGGGGACAAAACTGACTGTAGACTACAAAAATGTTGATGCCAATACGAATTCCAATTAAGATTGAATGGATAGTAATTTAGTTAACGGTTAGAAAGATTCTGATGGTAATGAACAAGACTTTATAATTGTTAGATACGAATAAGATTGAAGAGTGGTTATTAAAAATGTCCAGTTAAGGGCAGTCACTAAAAGAAGTTAACAAAAAATTTAAGAAATGAAATGTTTACTGAAACAATGAGATGGTTTTACAACGTGCGATCTAAATATTTGAGAACAAATGGTTATCAGAACGAATAAATTCATTAGTTTGAAAGGTTTAATGAAATAGCTATGCCAACATTTCTTTCATAAATTAATGATTCAAACATATCCAGAGACGATTATAAGAATGTCCTGGGTGATTTTGAACTGAACAGACTTGGCGATCTTCACGACTATAGGAAAGATAATTTAGTGTTTTGTGATATTCTGATGAATTTAAAAATGTATGTATATAAAAGAAAAAAGCTAAAAGCACCAGTTATGATAGTGCTCCTAGTTTAGTTCATGACATTGTTTGAATTAGAATTGTTAACAGACTGCAATATGTTCCTGACGATTTCATTTGGAATTGTAGTGGGAATTAGTATGATAACACATCGATACACCGAAGCCAATCCTACATTTTAAACTCCTTACAGAAGCAAAATTGATCTCGAATACGACCAGTCTAAATCAAAGTCCAGCCCTCTTCTACGCTCATAAACTAAATAATAGAAACAAGCGAAACCTACAAGTTTAGTAAAATTCAAGAAAGAATTTGTGTCCCTAGAATACAAAGTGAAAATTTAAAAGGAACGTACATTATTATGAATTAAATCTCAAATAATCCTAAATATTCTATCATAAGTCTAAAAGTACAGAATGTTCCAAATGAACTCCAATAAACTGGAATCTGCTGATCTACCAATAGTCTTGAAAACGGTGATGAACAGGTAGTTTTGATTTATCACAAAGATAAAATCCAGAATGTCTTTGAAGTAATTTACAATAATGTCATAGTGTGTATATATATATATATATATATATATATATATATATATATATATATATATATATATATACACACACACACACACACACACACACACACATTTCACTTCACCTAAGACCCATTAGAATTTCCTAGGGAAAACGATGTCTTGAACTTGAACTTTTGTAAACATCCCAGAAAAATGGCAAAATTCAGGTATGCAAAAACTATACCCTCAGTCATGGACAAAGGTGAAGCACATTATATAAATTAAATATACTTGACAGCTTACAATTTTTGTCATTATGTTACGGGCTACTAATGCCTCTTAAAATTTGTTAAATTAGAAACCGATGAACAAATTAAATGAGTGGAAGGAAATATCTCAGATATGCCAGAAGACAATGGCTCTGGTCATATTTCATTTGAGATTAAAGTACCAACTAACTTACAAGAATATTTAAAGATTACTCATTATCAACGGAAATAGTTGTACTCAGTATGGCTGATTTATCTAAATTGGAAGAATTTTTTTTTAAAAGAAGATAAAGAAGCACAACCAACAGTACCTAAACTAGCCTGTACCTTTAAACAAAAACAACAAAGATACGTAATAAACGACAACAACACAGATACGTAATAAATAACAACACATACGTAATAAACAATATAATCATACGATTGTATGCACAAATAGGACTAAAGCTGTGAAACATAAAAATAATTGTATTTTCGAACTGCAGCCGCGGCTAAAATCAAATATGTGTGTGTTCGTGTGTGAAAGTTTGAGGAAAAGAACAACTGTAACAGGATGTTCAAATTAAAAGTAATTTTCCAAATGCCAAACAAACTAAAACCTTCGCTCACCTAGATAAAATAATAGGTAGTGATTTGGGAAAACAACAAGATAACACGTGTTGAACTTTATGGTGGTTTTACTGTGCTAAAGATATGAAAGAGGCTGATCTGATAATACTACTACTTACAACTAAACAAGTACGGTATCAACTTCTTATGCCCGAGAGATTCATTATGTGTCCGCGTTGAAACCGGTCACTTTTATAAAGACACAAAAGTAAATACAAACTTTCATAACACCACCAACAACGGACATGATACTTGGTAAACCACAAATGAATATACCCGAGGTATAATCCCATTAAAGAGTTCTGCACGCTAACACTATAACTCATTTCATTCCAGACCGATGACGAAGAGAAAAAAAAAATGCTATGGTATTAAGAAGTATGCAGTAGAAAAAATATTAGATGTGTATAAAAATAGTTTATTCGGCCATCTTGACAACCTTCATAAATGAAATTTGTTTAGGTCTTATAGTCATGACATATTCAACATATCGATAAAAAGGTAATCTTTTTCAGCTCGTGATGATAAATAATTAATTGATTAAATTCGTACATTACCTAACAGTTATTTAAATAAAGTGTATTATTAATCAATATTATTTCAAAATAATTAAGTAAAAAATATAACTGGAAAAATATTTATGTTATAACGGGATTTGGCTGGAATAGATTTCCTTCGAGCAAAATCTTAACGATTTCACAAGAAACTAACATTAATCTTTAGTGTTTTCTCTGAAAGTACGCAACGATATGAAGAGCTTGCAAATATGCTGGAGTTCTTAAGAATGTCAATAAAATCATGAGTGAATTTGATACACCATCTTCATTTAGGTATTTAAAGAATAGCTGAAAAGTAAGACAATGATTAACTTGGTACCAAACGTAACATCCAACATTGTCCTTCTGGGGCTCCTCGCCACAGCCAAGTAAGACAAACAATCAGAGAAGGTAAATAAAAAGAAAAGAAAAGAAAGACAAGCGAGTCAATATACATTAAAAACGTCGCAATTAATCTAAACACAGATATTATGAGAAATGGCAGAGAAGTCTTGGCGTCACATCCTGCACAACTTATCATGCGTAACGTTGGACAATCTTTAAATCAAAACAGTGAAGAATGTGAAAAATATCTAGAACGGGCTATCCAAGACCCTAAATTCAATTCATATTCAGGTTAATTTTGATAAAATATTTGAAAATACAGAAGGCAATAAGACGAAAATTAGTTATTAAATGAGATATATTCAAAATATTTATTCGATTTGCTACAAATGTTACAAGAAAAGCTAGAATGGAGTCAACTGAATGCGCAACATCTAAACCCGTTACTCGAGTACAAACATAGTCTCATGGGCTACCAAGCTTCGCTCTATAGACATGGATGGGAAGTTTTGGGTGAAGCATTGCAAAACTAAATATATGGTGTAAATCTCAAAGCTTAAACAACAGATAGAACCGATAGAATTATTTGATCAAAACATTACTGAAAGTCAAAAGAACTTTATGACAAGACATAATTTAACAAGTTAATAATCCATATTTAACAGTATACACAATAAATAGAGAAGAAAAAAAAAATAAACAAAATTTATATCCATATCTAAATGAATACTGAAAACGTATGCGTTGATCATTTCTTTCAGGACTGATCGAATTTCGTTCATTTATTTTTGTATATGATGTACGAGTTTTTGCGCACTTGATAATACATGTTCTTTTTATTGTATTTTATTCTGGTTCACTAAAACTGTAATAGCAACCATTAATTAGAGTAGAGCGGATCGAGAGAGTTATGAAGCAGCAAGCCTCCAAGTTGCAGTGCCCAATACCATTTTGGTAATGAATAATGAAAACCTATGCGTTGATCATTTCTTTCAGGACTGATAGAATTTCGTTCATTTATTTTCGTATATGATATACGAATTTTTGCGCATCTGATAATACGTGTTCTTTTTATTGTATTTTATTCTGCTGCCTCACTAAAACTGTAATAGCAACCATTAATTAGAGTAGAGCGGAACGAGGGAGTTATGAAGCAGCAAGCCTCCAAGTTGCAGTGCCCAATTCCGTTTTAATCGGAACTATTTTGCGCTAGTGCCAATATATTTATGATGAGGTGTGAAAAAGTATTGTTGGATGCTATGAATAAAAGCAGTGCAGGCCCAATATGGTCCACTATACCTTAGAGTGGTGTCACGTGACTCTTTTAGCTGATGAGAAATGGCTTTTAGGTGTAGGAATATATTGGTTACCAGTCTTTGCGTCATTTGCAAAAGAATTCTTGTAAATACGGGTTGTATGCTTATATGTTTTAAATCCACTCCTCGCCTTTTTGCATAGCTTGCCAACATCAATACTGTGTATACAGCCTCTGTGGTTCCTTTCTATATATATTTTGTCTCATGTTCCATAGCGGATATTATTGTTTTGTTGTATCAATGTATTGGTTATATTTTCTTCGAATTTTAATTATCATTGCATGTTAAATCATTACCACTGTAATTGTGTGATGAATGTATTTAAAAAAATACTCCGCATTAGTCAATTTAACCTTTAGGTAGGAAATTCAGTTTTAATATTTGTTTGCATTTTACTTTATTTGTATTGCAAGGATTTCTCAGCTTTCTAAACGGATTGTTTTGGTTTTCTGGGTAACACATTTTACATTTACATTACTTTGGTAAAATCTAGTCAGGTACCAGTTTGTCAGAGGTAAAATTTCCTCTGGAATTTCAACTAACTAGTTTTATCACATACCTTAAAAAGTCGTTTTGTAAACAACTTTAAGCATTTGAAATCATATTAACATAATATTGTTTTCAATATAATTGTCACCTATGTGACAGGCATCAAGAAATCGTTTTCCAGCGTTATTCCCAATGCCGAAATTCTTTATTTCCTCCTTACTGTCCTCAACCTAGATTTTGGAAAATATTAATTTTATAATCTTATTGCTGGTATAAATTGTAGCTATATTTCTTGCTATCATCTCATCCACACTTCATCATAAATAATTTCTTGTAATATAAAAATGAAATATCAGTTTATAGTTGGAACAGATGCCCCAGAACTCTCATGTTCTATACTACATTTGCTTTGAGTCAGTACTATTAGAGATTTACTTAGCTACTGTAATTGGAACATCCTCGACCTTTTCCATCAAGTCGAGGTAGAAACTTCGGATGTAATCTGTAGCCATCGAGAACTATATTCTAGACTACTTATGTTCGCATGGACTCGAATAACAGTTATTTTATTATATAGTCTCTACATTTATTTCTCAGTACTGAACTTTCCACTTTGTCCAAACCATAATAAATCAAATGTTAATCTAATGTATCTTTAAAGATGAACTCACGGTTAAGTTCTTGTCATAGGTTAACCGGCATTTGTTTGAGAGGCTGGACTATAAACAAAACAAAGTGTAGTGAGTAACAGATTTCACTTCCGGATCAGCATTAATGTCTCATATATACAACAACACCATAATGCTAATATTCTAAAGAATAAACAATTACCTTTAAATCAATACCTAGAATACCTCAATCTACCTCTTTCTCACCACCAAAATGAAAAGGAGACAACAATGCCCTATGAATTGACTACATTTGTGCGAACTAAACCGGAAGTAATACTTGTGATCTGAGTCCTATCAGGCCAACATATTTATCGTCATTTTAGCCAAACGCTTATATTTTCATTCCACGTCTATTTCAACTTTATATTTGGATGCCACGTCTATTTCAACTTTATTCATGTAGTCTTTTTGAATTTAATAGCAAACAAGATGTGTGACAGCTATAAGAAAGTGCAGTGTTTTGTGTTGCACATGGTGCAAGTTTTGGGCCAAGTGCTGTTGAGACGCCAAAACTGAATTTTCTATATCTTCCTTAATTATTGGAATTGTTGAATGCAGTAAAACTTAATTGCAATACAAGATAATTTTTATCTGAAGTTATGTTTGATATGTAAAACATTGCTAAAGTAAATTTTAATACAATTTTTAATAAACAATGAATGTAGAAAACTAAATTTTTGAACGTAAAGTTATCGAAGTAAAATAATAGTGACCTGATTCCACATGGAACAATATGGAGGCAGAGGGAGACAATGGTACAAAAATATTACCCAGGCATGAAATATCAATTCTTCACTAACGAAATTACATTGTAATAAATTTGGAGTATGCGCATTTGGTTATAGCGCCCCGTTTTAAGGAATTCTTAGATTTTTGTGATTACTTGTTTGATTATTTGAACTCGGTCCAGTGGAAATATTCCTTAGCCCGAAATAATCAGCAATTTTTAGGAGGATACGTCACTGAGTGAAGTGTTGGTGAGTTTCCATGATGCCATGGTTAACTTTTGGTGAATTCAGATCAAAGCCGCATGAGTATCCCTGTCGTTCCGTAGTCCCTATTAAAATCTACTGGTGTACATTGGTTGTGTGACTCCGGGTGCAGTATTTACGATTGGAGACTGGTAAATTACACAATGGAATAAACAGGAAAGGACGGTTCCGTCGTCGGCAGACACCGTTTACGTCGCCATGGTGGCAAATGTGATGCAGCTTTACAGGCGAAATGTGGCTCAAAACCAAGATTTGACTGGCCGAAGGTGGCGTAGTAAAAATAGTTCCCTATGTTAGGGAAAGTTGTATAGTTTTACGGCGTGAAATGCTGACGTACGGAAAGTTAATGAAGAGAAACCATGCAGATGTGCGGTTGACAGACAGTTGGAAAGTTGTGAGATATGTGGTCTTGTATTGATTAAAGTAAAATTATTTATAGAATGGACACGTTGGGCTTTCTAATTTGTAACAGAAGTTGTATGGAAGTCTTTGGATGTTAGGGAAACTTATGACTTCTAGCGGAATCGCGCCGGGGTTTGACACCGCTCGGTCAAAGCAAATACCCCTGGTTTGTAACAATATGTTCACGTTAATCAGCTGACAAATTTATCTCCTTGGCACTGGCACTCATCTTGTTAATTTTCTGTTGGATGATAAAATGGTAGCTATTGTTACAAGCCAGGGGTCTTTGCTTGACCGAGCGGTGTCAAACCCTGGCGCGATTCCCGCTAGAAGTCATAAGTTTACCCCAAATTTCCAAAGACTTCTATACAACTTCAGTTGTAAGTTAGAAAGCCCGACGTGTCCGTTCTATACATAAATTTTACTCTAATCAATGTAAAACCACAGATTTCCCAACTTGCCAAATATCTATCAACCGCACGTTTGCATAGTTTCCCTTCATCAACTTTCCGTACCGTCAAGAGTTCACGCCGTAGAAACTCTACAAATATCCCCTACCACAGGGAACTGTTTTAACTACGTCACCTTAGGCCAGGCAATCCATGGTTCCAAGGCACATTACGCCAATACTACATCACATTTGCCACCATGGCGATATAAACGGCATCTGCCGAGTCCCTTGTTTATTCCATTGTGTAATTTACCGGTTTCCTACCGTAAATACTGCCACTGCAGTCACAACACCAAGGTACACCACTAGATTTTTTTAAGGACTACATTATGACAGGGACAGTCATGCGGTTGAATCTGAGTTCGCTACTCGTTGACCATGGCATCATGGAAACTCACTAACACTTTCTCTCCGTGGCGTTTGCTCCTAATAATTGGCTAATTATTTCGGGCTACGGAATATTTCCATTGCACCGAATTCCAATAATCAAACAAGTAAAATCACACAAATCTAAGAATTCCTTAAACGGGGCTCTATAACCAAATGCGCATCTCCAAAAATTTATTACACTATTTTTTGAAAATCCAGCGCATCGATATATATCCCCATTCTTTCAACTTCTTATCTGGTCTAGCTGTACGCAAATGATTCCTTCTTTAGTCACTGATAGCACGCTTAACGTGGCAGTATTGTGCAAGGCACCAACTACCAGCTACCTCTAACCCGTCTGTCAGAAAAAAAACCAAAAAAAAACAAAAAAAAAACAACTGATACAACAGGAGAATGAAACTCGCTAAGTAACAAACATATAAAGATAATATTAAAAATCAAAATTGATTTACTGAAAATCAGCTCCACAGTATTGCAGCTTGTGAGAGTCTGATACCCGCTTCGTATACTTTGTGTCTCTTAATCGATGGAACGAACTAAACAGTAACAGATTACCCTCCACTGATAACAGTTTGCGTAACTGAATCTGACTGGAACACTTTCAAACATTATTCAAGGTTGTTCAAGATAAAGACGATTGGATCTTTTTTGCGTTTTTCCTAAAGACATGCTTGCATTTTTTTGTGAAAATTAGAATCGTTATTAGAGCGATAGACTAAATCAAAGAGAGTGACACGCAGCAATATGCGGTTTATTCATTCTGGATGAGAAAAGCCCCGCACGGATAGATACCGGTGGATACATATTACGTAATTGGTCCACCTCTGGCTCGTTCTTTAAATACTACTCTCAAGCAGATTTTTAAAATTCATTCCTCATCAGTATACAGATAAAGGGTGTGCACATTTCCTAGGAATCGGTATTACTATCTTCTCACCTTGCATATTTAACATTTAACGTGGGGTTTAATCAAAATCATCTGTACCTTATCGGCCGATAACTTATTTGGATTGCCAAAATTTTTCCCAGAAATAATTTTGTGATCAAAGAGTAATCAGTGTTTTTTACATTTAGTTGGTATCTGGGGCCAAAAAACTGCACTTCTCTACTGGTATTCTGTAACTATCGAGATAGGTAGCCAGAAGAAAGTACGTAGTCTGTCAGTCTTATGCAGTTGTGGATAGTAACATATTCGGATTATAGTCGCGTATGCACTCAGTGCTTCTGCGACTGGTTGTGGCCCTAGGCTGGGCGACGGTCCCCTTAAGGGGGCGCTTGGCCCTAGGCTGGGCCTTTCCTGTGCCGTGTTATCTGGGGTATGAGCATGGTGCCATCATATCCCCTAAATAAAGTGGACGTCCCTACATCGCTCCCAAACCGCAGACCCACCACCAGGTCTCCCACCGCGGCCCCTCTCCCCTACGTCACCCCACCAAAGATGAAACCCAACCTGCTTTATTTCAGCAGGGCAGACTTTGTGGTAATTGTGTCCAGTTGTTCCTATGGATGTCCCTATGCCAATTTTGTGCAAGCCACCTGTGCAATTTATCCAATTTTGAAGGGTTGTGAATTTAGAATAAATGTTTGTGTTTGAATTTCGCGTACTTAGCGTACTTATATGGGTCTAAATTTTCCCAATCTGCTGGATGTGGGCCATCCTACAATTTAGCTCCGCATAGGTATTGTTGGTTGTATGTTTTTGAGCCGCCGTCCTAAAGGATCATGATTATGTGGCATCGGTCTTCCGTGATCATAATGAAGACCTTTGGTTGGATTTTGTGGGACAGCAGGCAGAGCCACCTGGACTGTCCCTTGCCTTTGAGTTTGTCCGTGTGTGTGGGGGGGGGATTGTGGGACAGAAGGCTGAGCCGCCTGGACTGTCCCTTGCCTTTGCGTTTGCCCGTGTCGGGTAGGGGGAATTTTGGGACAGCAGGTGGGGTGTATCCTGGACTGTCCCTTGCCTTTGATTCGATACAAACACCTTTCTGCCGGGGTCATGGTGGGGAAGTCTTTGCTAGACATAGGCCTGTCTAGGTCAGGATCCCACCCAGGTATTGCTAGTTTAGCTGCCCTAGCACCTGTTTTGATGTTCCCAGCGAGGATGTTAATGTGTGGGGGGGGGGGGGCTTGGATTTGTGGAGCAGCAGGTAGTGCTTCCTGGACTGCTCCTTGCTTTGTTGTTTGTCTGGCTAATCTGGCCATCTATTCATTCTTGTGTCTTTCCTGTCGGGGCCGTTTGACAGGTTGGCCAGTTACATCTTTTCTGAGTGGCAGATTGTGGAGCTATTCGTTATACATCTTTTCTGTAGGGCCTGGGTGGCAGATTGTGAAGCTATTACATCTTTTCTGTAGGGCCCTTTTGGCAGGTTGATTAGATATGTTTTTCTGTTTGGCAGATAGTGGAGGACTATTAGATCAAGCCTCCTTTTCTGCTTCTTTCGTTGGTAGTTTTTGATTGCTTTTGTCTCCTCCTCTGGTCCGTCTTCTCTGTCTTTATATCTGTGGATTGTTTGTCCTCTTTCCTCTGGCTGCTTTTAGTTGTATGTTGTTCTTTCCTCTGGTCTTTCTTTCCTCTCTCTATTCAGTTGTATGTTGTTTTGTTCGTTTTGTCGTCAATGTTAGCAAGAAACAGGTTAAGTAAAAGAACTATATACATAATTTTTTTTCCCTTGATCATGTATATATATGGTTAGAAATTTTTTAATTTTTTTTAAATTTTTTTTTTTAATTTTTGAATAATTATTGTGCCTCTTTCCTCTGGTCTTTCTTTCCTTTCTCTATTCAGTTGTATGTTGTTTTGTTCGTTTTGTCGTCAATGTTAGCAAGAAATAGGTTAAGTGAAAGAACTATATACACTTTCGCGCCAAGCGCGGACGTGAACGAAAACATCCCTTACACTCACTTCACATATTATATACTATCCTCACCAACGAACGAGAAAGCATAAAATACACACCTATATACTATCCTCATCAACGAACGAGAAAGCATAAAACACACACCTATTTACTATCCTCAACAACGAACGCGAATGCATAAAACATAAACACATATACTATCCTCACTAACGAACGAGAAAGCATAAAACACACATCTGTTTTACTATCCACACTAACGTACGCGAATGCATAAACATACCATACCTACCATCAACACCAACGAACGCGAATGCATAAAACACACACACATATACTATCCACACCAACGAACGCGAATGCAAACACACACACACACACACACACACACACACACACACACACACACGCACACACAACAGTAAAGGAGTGAGTGTTTATAGTCACACAACTCTACATTCACACCAACTGGCAACTTGAAAAATCTCTCTTTTCTAGAGATTTGGTTAGCCCTGAGAAGGGCTGTTTTTTCTTGGAACTCCATTTGCACCTGGCTAATGGTTGCACCTACCAGGTCTGGCCTCACATACGCATCGCCGGCTCCAGTCCTGCTCCCAATTGATGTTTGTTCATGGGAGTGCAGAGGGAGGTTGAGTGGCTTCATTATCCCAGTTTTCAGTGTGAGGGATAGTGAAGACTTGTTCCCTCTGTCTTCTCCTATGCCAGATCCAGGGATGATTTTGCTCCCAATTTTCAGTCTGGAGGACAGCAGCTCTTCGTACATGTTGTGGCTGACGTTGTTGTTGTGGATGTGGTTGAGGAGGTCGTACTGGTTGTGCAGGTGTCCTCACCTCAGGTTTGACCTCACACTGAGGTCTCATGAAGAGGTGAGGCAGGATCCCTCTTTTCTTTTCTTTCTCTTCTTCCTTCTTCTTTTCTCTCTCTTCTTCTTTCAACCTGGCTTCCTCCTGTGCCGCCTCCATAGTCAGCTCATCCAGGAGACGCCTGGCATGCTTCAGGTGCATCTGGAGTTCCAACAGTTTTTGTAGTCTGCTCATCTTCTTTTTAAGTTGACTAGTCAACAATGGTATCCAGACTGACGAGTGCTCTGCTTTATATTCCTGGAGCACGAACTTGAAGGAAAACATCCCCTGGCACCAAAACTTACCATAACCAAAAACAAAACATCAAACGAGCGGACCTAAAAGAAGCACTCACGTTGACTTTTTTACTTTTTACTTACAAACACAGACATGCACGATTTAACAAGACAGAGAAAACAAAGGGTAGATTTTGTTACTGACAAAAGAAACGAAGTGTTTATAGAGACACTTCTATTTATTTTTTAAAGACACAAACTCATAAATTTGTTTTGGCAAATTGAATTAGTATCTCTTTTATAGAGTATTGGGGTGGCCCTGAAAAGGGCTGTTTTTTTGTTGATGGGAAGTGATGGCAATCTTTTTTACTGTGTAAGATTGCGTCCCCGTCTGGCAGCAGGCTTTCCTATACGATACGGTCTGCTTCTGCTGAAAGAGAAGGAGAACTCTTTGGTGTCCACACGGCAGTCGACAAAACCTCTGTCTGGTTCTTGCTGCTCCTGTTGCTGCTGCTGTTGTTGTTGCTGTTCTCTCTGCTTCTGAAGTCTGTACTTCTATGTCCATTCTTCTTGTTCTTTCTTGATTTCCTCTCTAAAGACCTCTTCTATCAGGTCTTGGGCTATGGATAACATCCTGACATTCTCTATCTCTTCAGGCTTCGGTATCAGGTTTAGCCTGACACGATGTAAATTGACGTAAGCTTCGTTCAGCTTGGTTAGCCTGGAAGGCATGTTCATAGGTAGACGAGTCAACCATGGATGACCAGACTGGAGACCAACCCGATTTATATGGTTCAAACACGGACGCGATAGAAAACATCCCTACTCGGTTTTAGTGTCGGAACGTTATGATAGTGAATGTCATGGTGAGGGATAGAGAGAAGTCAAAGAGCATATATTCACAGTGCTTTTTGAAAACAAACAACAGACACATTTTTTTTTCAACACACAACATTTTTTATTCAGCCAACAATCAACTACTAACCATTAACAAGTAACAATAACATCAAACAAATTATTTTTGACAAGGTTGACAACGTCGTGAAATCATGTGAGATTTCCATTGATGGAAATCATGAGGCCATTGATGTACACTACGTTTCCTAGCTAAAGACAAAAGATAGCCATAATGGTCACAAAACCATCGATCTACTTTCTCATCGTTTCTAGAAGAGTGACGATCAAAATAAGTCACTAAATATTCTAAAAGATATCCAAGACTGCGTTGATGAAGAAAATACACACAATATTGTCCACACAAAATGGAATCTGTACCTTGTAATTTCACATTATTGAATCGTGTCGTCTGGGCATTTCTTCTCATAAAGTCAATGATGTCGTCTTCCAAAGGGGGCAATCCATACGAATCAAAATACTCCACACAGTCCTCTTGAGGGAAGTAGACGGCAACCCAGTGAGTTCCTGGAAGATGACTTTCGTCCGTGTTGATGACATAAGCTTGATGGTCTTGAGGTTTGCGATGAGGTATCCTTAGCGCACACAACAGGATTCCAAGAAGCAGTATACGAACTATTGTTCAAAAGGTAATAAAGTTCCCAGGTATCCATTTTTTGTTGTGTTGTTTTTGGGTTTTTTTCACAGGTAATGATAAGTCATCAATTCAATTCTGACTTTTTGTTTGAAACGCTCTGTCAAGTAACCGTTTCTTCGCCTTGTCTCCGCACTTTGGGCTAAGAGAGATTCGATGCGATAGATCTCTAGAGTAGACAATGGTGGGCAGGAATGATCACGCAAGCCTTTATACCACTCATGCAACACTGCTTCTTCCGAGATGAGACTCCAAGCGTCGTCCAGATACTCGTCCAATTTTTCTTGTTGACTCATCATCATACATTTATCGTGCTGAATTTGACTGGGATGATCGTTTTGACATCCATAACAATATTTCTTGGTCAATTCCGTAATTGTATCCGCCAGGTGTTTGGCAAAACAGGACACTAAATGTTGCTCTTGTTCTGGGCATCTGGACGTGACTACTTTGTCTTGGTCTTGGGGTTCTGTTTTCACGCTATCCTCCCATTCCATGTCCAAAGATTCTCTACTGTTCAGTGAGGGATAGGAATCTTCCATTGTTTCTAATAGTCTAGAATGACTTCTCTCAAACTGTTGATTTCATTGGTATTATTGAATTCGGCATACAAGATGACGTTAACCGTCTCAGTGAGAGCTTCTGCACACTGAAACTTCACACGCAGTTGACCGGATTTTATAGGGTGGAAATGCCCCTCGTCACTGCCTTGGTCTGGAATGAAATCAAAGGCCCACAAAGTGTAACCTCCTACATAATCTTCGTACGAAACACCGTGACTGGTGTTGTTCCTAGTTCTCCGGTAGCTTCGTACAGAGACAAGTACGATCTCAAGTAATTCTTCTGGGCAAAGTTAGGTTCGAAGGGTCTGGTACACAAGGTCTTGCCATCGCGACTGACTTCGATCTTGGACACTCTGTAGTGCTTAAACTGGAAAGGATTTTGATCGTGGGCTCCGTTGAGGGCTGCATTACTGACGATGCCAACGAATATACGTTTGGGTAACTGTCCTTGGAACAGATGATATTCGATCTTAGATCTGAGTCCAGCAGCAATGATGAATGTTTTCACTTCTACACGTCGTATCGGATACTTGGAGGTCGATCTGCTCAATGTGTGACTGATGTCCTTTCCCGCTTTAGGTAACACTTCTACGCGACGCACGTAAAGTCTGGCTTCTTGGAAGATGGTTTTGTACTCATTGGCATGAGCCATCAAATGGAAAGCGACACTGCTGCGATTGAGTCTCAGGCGAATATCCACTCGGTTCAGCAAATACTTGTCTTGCAACCACATGTCCAAATGCAAACGATTCATCAGTTGTAAATTACGACCTTGCAGGATTTTCTTTCGACGGTCGTTAAAACCCACATTATGAGGATTGTCATCGGCTGTCAGGGCTGTGTCGTTAAACGTGTCTTCACCTGCGGTGTCAGGTTTCCATACCACGCAAGCATCCAGATGAGTGTTCTTGACCTCTTTTCCGTACGTCAAGAGATTTTCTAGGTACGCTCGGTAAGGGTAAGTATCCATACTGCTGCTGACCAGTTTGTTATTCAAGTACAAATCCACTCACTTCGCTGAACAAGGAATGCATGAAATTGTTGACGGGAGCTACTCTGGCATCCCGGATTGGTGTTGTCGGTTTTGATCACTTTCAGTTTCAGATACAAGTAACTGCTATTCAGATCGATGTAATCATCGGGTTGTCCTTTGATTTCAAACTCGATGGGAGCTGAATCCGTCAAAGAGGAGACGGGATGAAATTCGACCCATTGGGATTCTTGCATTGTCATCATGGTGGGTGGCATGGCAAACAGATAAAGTTCCGACTTGGAACAACCGCAAGACTCTCGGTGCATCATTTTCTCTGACTTAATAATCAAAAACGTCTAACTCTCGGACAGTTTCTCTTTTCTTAATCTTTCTAGCTCTAGGGGTGTGAAGTCCTCTGAAGGGGTGTTTTCGTCGTCTTTTTCTGCCTTGTCCTTGCTGTCGAGTCAGGGAAGCAGGAATGTCTGACTCGGCATTGCCCAGGGCATTTATAGGAGTTTCTCGCCGGCCCAAAATGTCTTTACCCGTTTGAAGCAAGACACTTTTGAATTGCTCTCAAGAAAGCTTCTTTGGGGTTTTGTTTGTCAATGATGACATTTTGGAGAAATTCCTTGCCTTGCGTCAACGCGGCATCTTTCAAGGCGTGCAATCTCCGTCTCACCATCGGTTTCAAAACGGGAGCCACTGTACGAAAGGCTGATTTGTGCATATCTCCTAAACCATGTCCTCGTTGTCGAGTGACTCCTCGGTACACAGGATACACAACTGACAAAAGGTTAGAGTAATCATTTTCGAAAATGGAGTTCCACTGTGACTTTCCCTTTGGTGAATGAAATATTTTGTCCCAGATCTCCTTTTATAGTAATGTTGACAGTGTCGAAATACGACTTACTGACGGGCAAATAGTGAGGATGTACAAATTCGCGGTGAACGTGATAGGTGTTTCCACCTTCCTCGTCAGCGTTCGTGGTAGAATCCATTTTGAAAGGAATGACACGCAGGAACGGTACGGACGTGTCCCACCACGTTGTACTCCGCCAGATCGGAGTACACAAAAATCAAATTCAGTTCTTGATTCATTTCTACAGGGAATCTAAAATATCTCGCAAAATCCGAGTTACTGCTCACGGCTGTAATTTCGCTTGCAATCTTGATCAACTTAGGGTCTCCACCCAAAATGTCATACAATTCAGGACAAAATGTAATGGCCAATACTTTGTCCTCTGAAAATTTCATCAGTAGGCGACGAGATATTTTGTGGTAATCAATCGTGACACTTTTTCTGGTTTTCTTCAAGACTTTACCAAACACGTTAATGAACCTGTCAGCAATAGTGTTCACCAAATGTTGACCACTAAAGTAATAGCCTGAGAGAATTTTCAACCGATAAGTGGTTCTGTAGTTTTGGGGTCTTGTGATTTCATAGAGTCAGTTACACTGATGCGTTCATCCAAGGCTTGTTGCACTTGCTCGTCATGAACTTCCACCGCAAAAGTGTTTTGATTTTCGATGATGTTTTTGATTTGCGTAGGGTGAATTATTTCCACTAAACCCACTTCCTAATGGGCTTCGTGATCCAGTTGGATGGCCTAAGGTAATCTGGCCGTGTAATAGCACAAAGTGTTATTGGGAAACACCTCCATGGAACTGTCACTGGGTAACGTTAAGTAAAATTGGTTGTTCATAATTCCAGAGTTCTAGTGTCCGAGGGGTCACTGGAAGTCAGAGGAGTGTCTAAAAGAGGATGGTTAGGGTGACTGTTGGATGGGGGACTAACGTTGGACACAAGACTCCCGTTGTTGTTGTTTCCGTTAGAGGAATATTTCAGAGACGGATTGGGAAGAAGGTAACCAATGCAACTGCTAAGTAAAATAGTCCACAATTGTTTGTCTCCTTGTTGCAAACTCAAATTGGCAATGACAGCACCGATGACACAATACACCACAAAGATTTGGCAGAAAAAGACGATTTGCCTTTTAGGCACACGTTCTCCACACCACACCCACAAGGGTTGCTTTTGTAGATCTTGCACAGAAGAACTTGGCGACGGAGTGGTTACTGCAGTAGCTGAGGCTGTGTTGAAGGGCATGATGGTCACCTCTTTTCATAGTCAGTGAGTTGCGAAGCGTCGATCCAAGAGTCAAAACTGGGAGGATATCCTTTCCAACGTACTTTGACTTCTTTGACACGTCGTTTTCCCACGTTTCGGGTTCTTCGATCGAGAATGCTTTCGATCTCGTACACGTCGTCTTCTTTTTTGGTCACACGTTCCTTTTAACACTTCCCCGTTCATGTCTTCCAATTTATAGACGGGAGGATGACGGCCACGCACACGTTCGGTGACACGAAACAATTCGGTAGTCCAGTAACCATTGTCGAAAGTGCGTTTGGTTTTGCCAATACGCACCCAATCTCCTGATGCCAATACTCCACCTTTCTTGGGGACAGTCACTGTTGGGGACGTACCAAACAGGCCCTCGAAGACGGTCACTTCGTTGTCGGGAGTCACTTCTTGGGGGGAACGCCCAATGCTCCGATGGTAAGATTGATTGTACGATTGGACGAGGTGTGGCAAAACGTCGATGTATTTGAGAGTGTGTTGATGCGTAAAATATTTCCACATGCGTTCCTTCAAGGTGCGTTGAAAACGTTCCACGATGCTGGCTTTGGTTTCGGGATTCTCGGTGGTGGAAAAATGTATGTCACGTTTCTTCAGTTCTTTTTGGAAAGCTTGGTTAAGAAATTCGGTGCCTTTGTCGGTTTGCCATCAAAAAGGGCGACGCCCACTTTGTCTCAACACCAGTTGGAGGGCTCGCACTGCTCGATTTGGAAGTCAATGGCACAACCCAAGCAAATTTGGAAAAGACGTCGATGACACAAAACAAATATTTGTAACCACGATTGTAGGTGGCCAAATGAGAGATATCGGCTAAATCGGCTTGCCATTGATGATCGATGCCTTCCACTCGGGTGCGACTTCTGGAAAATTTTCGTCGAATGGGTTTGTGTAAGGTGTACGTGGCTTGTTCTTGTAACCAGCGTTGCACTTGAGGTAAACGAACACTTTTCAGTCGAGTTTTGGCAGCACGATACAATTTTTGAAATCCTCCGTAACCTGCAGGATGGGATGGATCGTAGTAAATGCTGTCTAACACCTTCTCCATTTTTTAAATAAGTGATCCACTCTTCGCTGATGGTACTCTGAAGTGGTTTAGAACGGTTTTACGTGTCCGATGTACCACGGGAGTAGAAGTCGAAGGTAGTTTTGGTGGTAGTGGCGGTGGTGGTGGTGGTAATGGAATGGCTTTGGTCTTCTTTTCTTTTTTCACTTCTGCTTTCCCTTCTTCCTTTTTCATTTCTGTCGAAGGTGGAGTGGACATCATATTTTTAACCCAAACTTTAAGTTCTTCTCGTTGCGGTGTAGGGGAAGGGGTCAACAAGGACGCTGCAATCTTACTAGGGATGGGAGCTGCTGACGGTGTTTGAAAGACTTCTCTTGCCTCTTCTTCCTCAGGCAACCGTGGGGCTGCCTCTGTCTTGACCACTGGGAGTGGTAGTGGTGGTGGTGGTGAACTTTTCCTTAGGGCCTTAAAATCTTTCAGAGTGGGTAGAGCTGTTTCGTCTAAAGCTTTCTGGTGAAAGAGTTGCAGTCGTTCCAACAATTGACCGTACCGTTGCGAATTGTCCGTTTCTGACAAATCGCTGTGATCCATCAAGGATTGCAATTCGTGTTGTAACTGGGACATCTCGGTCAAATGAGGATTGGGAGGTAAATGTGTGGTCCGTTGTTCTTGCCAACGATGGTATTCCATCCATCGTTTGTAAGGCACTAAAGCTAGTTTTCGTCCTTCCATTGGATTTCAAGGATCACGTCTGAGATCTTTTGACTCCAGAGGCCCCTTTTATCTTCTTGGATCTTTTTATCTTCATCCTCCCAGGATGTTTCCCAATAATCCTTTCAGCAAGGGTCCTCCTATTGTTCCCATTACTCCTTTCAGTAAGGGTCCTCCTATTGTACCCATTACTCCTTTCAGTAACATGGGTAAAAAAGGCAAAATTCCTCCGCGTTATACCAACATCTTTTTCTTTTGACCAATAGGTATTTTCTTTTGGACCATTTGGATAAGAACGTGTCAATGTTTGGCTAAGCATTCTTTCTGGTGTTTAGACAAAGGTATTGTGCCTTTCAAGACATTCAGGCAACATTCGCACACGCTATCAATGACGTCTTTGGAGGCAGTTTGAATGAGTTTTTTCGCATGGGTGGAGGAGCTTTGGACAGGACGGACAACACGTCCCAATGTTTGGCTAAACGATGTGGCAGTCCTTTCCTTTTCTTTCCTTTGGGGGTAGAAGAGGAATGTCTTTTCTGGGGTGCCATCTTTCTCGGTTGGTTCTGTGGCACAGAGCAAAAAATACACTAACGTCGATGACTTGTCACACGGTCTTTTATCCTTTTTTTGGGGACTATCGCTTCGTCATAAAGGTTACGATGTGTTTTCCAAAATCGCCAAAGAATCCTCCTCTTTCGTGGCTCCTCTTTTTCTTTGGACGAGTGTGCCTTTTCTGGGGGTGACGTCTATGTTTGACTAAGCGTTTATTCGGATGACGAAACTGTCTTTTTCTTTTTCCTTTCTGGGCAGAAGAACGACAATGAGGAGACATCTTTTGGTGCACAACATACACTGAAGTCCATGACATGCATCCTTTTATCTTTTTGGTTTCTTTAGGAAGTTATAGAACGCGTTCTCTAACTTTGCGGCGTGACTATCTACTTACTTATCCATATTAATGTAAAATCCTCCCCTTTGGTGACTTCTCCTTTTTTTCTTTGGACGAGTGTGTCTTTTCAGAGGGTGACGTCGATGTTTGGCCAAGCTCTTTTTAGGATGACGTAACTGTCTTTTTCGTTTTCCTTTTCCTTTTTGGACCGGTGTGTACTTCTTGGAGAGGACATCTTTGGGTGTTGAGCAGCACAAAAAAACATTGATCCGTATTTTTTGCCTCAGGTCTTTTTATACTGGAATGCGTCGCCACTGATTGTCTTTACGTCGTATCAACTTGATGACAGGCAACACACGTCGTGGAGGAGTTCGCAACGGACTAAATCGGGACAGTTCTTGCTTGGACAAATCCAGTAAACTCTGTAACACACCCGTTCTCTCTTGGACTTTGATTTTGGGGCAGGTGCTTTGTCAGGAGCGGCCACTGCCGCTAAAGAGGAAGAGGGTGTCACCGCTGGAGGAGAAGTTTTTGGAGACACTCTCTTTCGGGTAGAAGCTGTTTTCTGTGGACTTTTCTTTTTCTTTTTCTGAGGCTGTGACCTGGTCTTGACACCGTTGCTCTTTTACTTTTTCTTTTTCTTCTGGGTACGTTTGGGCGTGGCTTTTTTCTTGGGGACGACTTTGGGAGCATTAGGATCCCATTTTAAGAGGGAACGAATGATAACACCTCCTAGAGAACCGCTTCCTCCAGGTTTCAAAATGATTTGCTTTTTGGTTTGAGTGTCAATGCGAGGATCGGCTAGTTGCCTCAAGGCTACTTTGTTTCTCTCAAAAAAATGTTTGGTTTGATGTGGAATCTGAATGATGCCTTGCAGTAATTGACGTGCTGTCACTGTAAACCATCGTAAGACTTCTTTGCGACTAGCTTCTAAGACATGAGCACGTATTTGTGGATTTTCTCGCGACTGATACCGTACAAGGCACGAATCAATTTAATGGGAAGATGAGACTGAAGGGACTTCATGTTGACGATGTGTGAGACAGAGTCAAAGTGACAAAAGGTTTTTATAGACTTTTTTTGGTGATTGTGATTAAGTCGACGAAGGGGACATGTACACGACAGGCCCTCCGTCATGGCACCAGTGGTGAAACAGATGGGTACGAAATCGCAAATAATCGGGAGTGGTGGATTTTAAATCCACGAGTAAATAAGCGTGTGGGGTTTGAGTGGCATCATCGTACGCATTTGTCAGCCAAGGTGTCCCTAACTGTTTGGCTAACACTTGTACTTGCGATTTATCTCTAGGGCTTTTAAACAACACCACGTAATGAGCATTGAGACTATGGTACGATGGGCTTTACTTTGTTAAAACAAATTTTGGGTGATGTAAATGACACTGGCATTACGATAATGCCCTTTGCGCGTAAACCAGAGTTTAATTTCTTCTTCGTCTTCTCCTAACATGTCGTCAAAAATAACCAGATGAGTTTGACTAGGGTCAGACACGATCCCGTCGTCCTCGCCAGGAATGCCTTCCACAAAGACGATGGAATCGCCTTGACTTTCTCGCAGAAGCCTGTACGCCGATTGCCACTCTTTGTCACACACACGATGCGTTGAGGTGGACGATCGATCAAATGATGTCTATGTTCGATCAAACGTTTGACAAATTCGGTTTTGCCGGAACCGCTAGGTCCAGCAATGAGCATGTTAAAGGGATGGCGAAGATACAAGGCCTCCAAACTAGTCCGATCTACGTGTTCGTCAATGACTTTGACAGTGGAGGAAGAGGGAACAGAGACAGTAGAGGTAGCTATAGTAGTGTAAGAAATGTTACTTTTGACACGAAGACAGACAAGACAAGAGTTTTTATACTTTTTTCAGGACACGTTTATTGTCATCTTTAATTGTAAACAACACGAAAGACAAAAATACATAAAAGCCAAATGGTTAAGTACATGAATAAAAGACACATCAAAACGATCATAGTGGAATATAAACAAGTCTCTGTACAACATTTGTGGTGATCAAGAGGTGAAATCGTAGGGGTAGTGTGTAATGTTCTTAGAGTCTCTACACTCCTTGGCACAGTCACACAAGAGTCCTCCCGGAATGGCCTTTCGGGGATGTCGATCACGGTCCTGTCCTGAAGAGAGTGGTTTTCCTCGGTCACGACTTCTTCTTCTTCTTCTGGCACTGTCACTAACACTGGTTTAAAAGTTACTTTTTTCACTGAACGTTGTAATTTTTTAGGATTACAAATCTTGGGCATAGTGTGCCACTTCTTTTGTCCATGCCTAAAAACCCCCAACTTTTCAAGTCACGAACATCTTTCCAGTGAGGGTGCAAGTCACAAGCTACACACACGTCGTCGTACACATCTTTAGTGCCTAAAAGTTGACGAATCTTGTTTTCCCGTAGAGGTTGAGAAATATCAAGATGAAAGCGCAAAGCTTTGAGCAGAATGAGTCTCTCGTGTACATTTAAAGGAGCCACTTTCATGCTTTTTGGAGTGGTATGTACTGTTCGTAAAGAGTCCACAAGGAATCGGCTGGTAAACGAAATTTCAGAAAGCAAGTCACGAAGACACACACTACACGTCGACCCCAATTCAATGGACACAGTTCTCGTAATAGGCGATGGTAATCCTCTACCGTTTGAATAGTGTCATTGATTTCCTTCCACGGAATCTGTTGTATCACGAATGATAAAGATCGTGGCATGGTAGTCCGTTTTCATACCCTCTTTGGTGTCAGGTAATAAGTGTACTTTTTGAATAGCCTCGATTTTATTTTAGTATCGTACCAAAAAGGTTTAGTCACTAACTCACACACCACACGTCGCACAGAAGTTTCCTCTTGAACTAGAAAGAATTGTTCTTGTAAAGATTTGTTGTAATCCTCTAACTCGTCCGTTGAAATTCGGTGTATTAGGATCACCTTGTAAGTTGAATGAGTGGCATCCAAATATTTATGAATTTCACGCGATTCATCAATGTCTGACCACTGGAACACGTTCATCAGAATCAGTCCTCTTATAGCATTTAGGTACCAGTGGTTCAAACATCGGTGACGTAACGGATGCAATGGTTCTTTGCGTTTCACTTGTATTTTGACGAACTCGCGGTAAATACGTTCTCTCAATTCCACAGGCAAACCACGAATGTTCTCTTGTAAAGTATTCATAACCATGTCAGTCAAACACTTCTCCTAGAGCGAAAGTAATGGACAAAGTGAGTAATTTCTCGCCACTGCCATTCCAGGAATCGGTCAAGAATGTCAATAAAATCTTAAATGTAAATGGTCTAAAGCGGAATAGTAGGAAGAACGCACCCTTGATCCAGAGAAATCGGACTTGTTTGTTGACTTTTGTCAATTTCCTCTTGTGAATTTCTCGACACAAAAGTTCTACAGTCACTAATTGAGATTTGGCTCTGGCAAGTCCCCGCCAAATGTCCTTGTAGATCTTCTCTTGCAATTCGTTTGGTAATCTTTGAATATTATTTTCTACATGGGGTTTAAATACTTGTCTAGGGGTTGTCCAATGTTTGACTCCTAGCTACGTAGCTGGTTTCTTACACGACATGGTATGCTCACTTCAATGACGAGGTCCCACTAAAGGTAGGTAGTGACAATCTGGAGACCATCGAGCATGTTCCAGGTAAGCGCAATCTTTCTTCTCCCACTCGTGAAGTGACACACCGCAACTGAAGCATTTGACTTTATCTCCTTCGCCCAAGTAGATAAATCCAGCTCTAACTAATTCTTCGGGGGTAGGTCCACCCAGATATTTTGGCCATTTTCCTCTGAAGGTTTGGATCCGACTTTCAAAGTCGCAGTATTCAGGCAAACGCACAGGAAACGAATATTCGTCTTTCACAGGTTCATTTCGATGAGGATACGGTGAAATATGCAGGAGTTTGCTCAGTTTTACATGACATCCGTAGGGTGGTAGCCGCATGGTTTCATAAGGATGATATCCACCATGAAAACCAGTAAAGTGAAAAGGTGTACGATAACGAGTGGAATCTCTTTCGCATCCATCAGGTTTGACACGCACAGCATCATTTTCCATGGTAGGTACAGTCGTAGCAAAATTTCCATGACGTGGTACTGAATCGCTAAGGTCATAGCGTACGGCATCCCTGCAATCGCAAGGCACACCATCGCACTCGAGCTTGCTCTTGTTTGAAACTTGCTGTTTGAAAGTATTCATCTTTCTCGCTTGGCAATGGTAGTCACAATGAACTATCGGTCTTGAACGTTGTCCTTTTTTTATATGCTGGCCAATATCGTCGTGACCTTACGGTAAAGTGAAGTGACTGGGAAGCCGAACTCGCTTCTGGTACACGATTTGATAGACTTTTTCCAAGGGCCGGCTGACGATTTGGTGTGTGGGTAAACGTACAATCTTGTGCGGTTCGTGGGTGGTCACTTTAAACTTTCCATCCTGTCCAGACTGCAAGGCTTCTTTCAAGACGCCAAAGTTCACCAGTCGACTGGTGCGATAATTGAGAGTCAATCCTTTCACTTTACACTCCGTGTGTACTTCTCCTTGAGGGTTACGGTATTCGTAGCCGTAATTTTTGGGACCGCCACTTGCAAAACTTAGAATCTTGTTGTCTGGATGCTCGTCCGTCCAGGCTCCTAAACGGTCTCCTTCGATAAAATACAGCACACGATCTCCTAACAGTTCTAAAGCTTCGTACAATTTTAAGCTAGCATGGGCTGTCACGTAAGCCGCAATGATGACATTTCCAAATTCGTCGGCTTCTACAAAGTCCAGTTCTTCTTCGTAATTGACTAAGATCAAGTCTTCACGAAGGACGTCCACGTGTTTCATGTATTTAGTTTTGTCGTGAATCATCTGGAAGTAGCGGAAAGGTTCTGTCAAATACTCCGTCTTGGGTAAACACGGTTGTTGTGCCATTTTACCCCACAAGCAATTTAACATCACTTTGGCAAACGATCGCCTTCCTTCGTTTTTCTCGATGTCGTCTAAATGATCCCTTCCTGCTCCCAGTATTTGTCTTTGAATTTCTTTTGGTCTTCAGGAGTGTGACACCAGGAAGGATAGCCACTGGCTTCTTGTTTCAGTTTTAAAAAGGCATTCACGTAGTCTCCAAAAATGCCTTTTTGAGTCTCGTCGCCCTTGTGGTACTGTTCTGTCTTGGGAAAGTGGTAAATTTCGTACACTTCTAACAGTTGGTATCCCAAATCCAGAGCTTTGAACAATTCCACGCTAACCCACATTCCTGTCAAGGCGCGTTCTTCCTGAGTGTGCTGACAAGGTCGGTCTTGGTTGCACGTTTCGGCACAAGTACGGCACAAGGGAAACATCAGTTTTCCTTGGCAATGGTGAGGTATTGGCGAATGTTGTCCAGCTCGATGTGTTCCGTCAGCAATTGCTGGTGCCCTGCGGAAAAGTGACAATATTTGCACACGTCCAAGTATTTGATTTCTTCTCCTTTCTCCTCGTCGGCGTGGTACAGCAAACAGGTGGCATTCGTCCGTCCTCCGTACAAACTGTCCCTTGGGTTCAGTGGGTCTACCAGCTTGTAACTTTCCACGATGTGCTTAAACTCGGGATCAGTTTTCAATCGCTGATCGTACTCGTGTTCCCACATTTCTACCACTTGGTATCCTTGCTCTTCTAACTTCAAGCGTCGCTGACAAGTGGCCTGGTACATGTCTTCCATGGTTCGTTGTAAAAACTGATTTGTAGTGTTGCGTTGAGGGTAACAGATGGGGCATCCGTGAAATAAGCACCCGTTAAACTCGTACACGATCTGGGGGTTTTCTAAGTCCCAACCATCCACCGAATACGTTCCGATGGTCTTTTTGCCTCCTCCGTTGCGAGCATGTTGGATCCATTTGTCTTCCTTGTCGCACAAGTAATGTAACCAGCGTAGGGCTTTGACCGAGTATTGACGTTTTTCACGTCCTCCAGGAATCTTGCTACAGTGAGGGCAATGAGTAAAGATAGGCTCTTGGATGCACTTCTCGCACGCTCGGTGAGCCACGCAGAAATTAGAAATGTGAATACCAGTCTCTTGCATGCATTCGAAATCGGAAAAGATGAAATTCCCTTTCTTCTGGTCATTATCTTCTTCTTCTTCATATTTGGATTGGTATTTTTGAATGTAACATTGGTGTTCCAAGTCCACGATTTGGCGACAAATGTGACATCGCTTCTTTCCTCGACAAACGTGTAACCTGGCACTATTGGTACGTATTCCTTGTCCACAAGCAGGGCACAATTTCAGGAGTTGACAAGCACTTTTCCGCTGTGAACCTTGCGTCTTCAGATGTTGTTGGTAACAGGTAGGACTGACAAACGTGCGCTGACAAGCTGGGCAATGCACTCGTTCTTGTCCATCGTCCAGACAGGGCTTAGAGGCTAAACATCCCTCACATTTCGATCCACAATGCTTATGTTGCTCTCGATTGTTATAGCCATAGTCACATTTCTCACAGTAATAACCGTATGACAGGAATGCAATGATACTGGTAATTGCATCAAAATGTTCATCGTGATGATAGACGTGAATGTACTTTCCGTCTTTGAAATCTTTGTCTCGAAACAACAGAGGTCAGCGCACTTCTTGAGGGTGTACTTTCAAGGTGTAGCGTGGAGCCAAGACGTCTTGTAATTTTTGCATTTCAGGAATGCCACAGGGTGTGTCTTTGGATATCCCCGCTTTCTGTAACAAGAGTTCTGCTTCTCTTTGTTGTTTGGTTCGGTTCGATCGTCGAATAGTTTTCCAGGCTCTTTTCCATTCTACCGTGTCGTTCTTGTCGGCATACTTTCGTCCCACCACGATGGCACGGGCTAAACAAATCTGGTCTTGAGGGTTGTTAATTTGGACGAGGCTCTTTTTGGTGCTGCGAAGATTGTCTACCAATAACACCTTTTTGCGTTGTCCTGTCCCTTGGGGAAGAGACACGTGGGTCATGAACAGTGTCGCTTTTCCATCTGTGATGTGAAACTTGTCGTTGGATTGTTGTACGTGTTGAATCTTGTCCATGACTTTGGAAGGTGTCAATTCTGCCGGACTGTTAAACTCGATCCAAACGGGTGACTTCAAACTGTCGTGATGAATAGAAAGTCTCAAGCGATCATCTTCTTTGGCTTCACATTGCTGTTTCAGTGTGGTTAACAAAGAATCCCACACATCGGTGATGAACCCCTCTGCTTTCTCCAACGGTACGTCGGACTTGAAATCTTTAAACTTCACCGTGTAGATGTAGGCCGTAGTTCTAAATTTTCTAGAGGAGCGTTTCTCCGTCTCTCGAATGTGGTAGTACTTTTCAGAGTTTACTGGTGGTGATGGACTTTAGTTTGGTGTAGACTCTCTGGGCCTAGATTCTGGCTCGTTCATCTCATCTTCAAAATCGCTGGCATGAATTTGAGCCAAGACTTCAGCTACTGTTCGAGGCTATAAATCACGTTTCTGCCTCTTACTTTCTTCTCCTTTCTTTACGAAATGATGCGATCGTTTCATCTTCACTGCAAAATGTCAAATGACTACATTTGAAACGCCATGGACCCCTATATATCCATGTCAGACCAGTGCATATATAAAGGGCTGGTGCCTTCTCTCTCAGTATTCATTTCGCTCTCAAGCCGACCAGCACGATGGAAGAACCCACACAGATCGAACTTCTGATCAGAGCTTTGCGAGGTCTCATACGAAAGTTTTCTTCAGACAAGCCTACGGACTACTCTCCCTCCTTTCGAGATAAAAGTCAAGATACTTGCTATATCTGTCAGAAGAAAGGGCATTGGGCTACAGAATGTCCAGACCTTCAAAGAAGCAAGGCCATTGTCAAAAGAAACAAAAGTCAGGATACCTGTTATCATTGTCAAGAGAAAGGACATTGGTCTTCAGAGTGTCCTAAGAAAGAACAGGAGCAGGAGAAGGAAGAAGTAAAAGAGGTGCCCTCGGCAAAGGAAGAACCCCGACACGTTCAGAAAGAGAAGATAGAAAAGAAAAGGAGAAGAGAAAAAAGTGAGGAAGAAGAGGAGGAGGAGAAAACTGTGAATGTGAAGAAATTGAAAAAACAGAGAGAGTAAAGAAAAAAGACACAGAAGAAGTGTATGAACTTTTTTAAAAAGTGTTGTGTTATGTTGTGTTGTGACATTGAATTGTAAATATTTGTACCAGAATAGACCAGACTGAAAAACGTAAGTGTCTTCTGGTTTTGATTGTTTAGAATAATAAGGACCTACACTCATGCACTCACAACACATACGTCATAGGGTTAAACAAGGGATTTTGAGTTTTAATTGATTTTGGCAAAATGAATAGTATCTCTTTTCGAAAGAAGTGAGTGATCCTGAAAAGGACCGTAGGGTGTTTGTTTTTTTCTTAGAACAAACTCAGGAACGAGAAGCAATCCGCTTTAACTGCCTTAAGCCTTTGCCACGGCCAAGGCCTACTTGTGGACTTGCTCCTTTTAATGATCTGGTAGAAATCACTAGGTGTGGTATCTCTGGTGTAGTAACAGGGTTGGGCTGTTTGGCTCGGGAAGGTCTTTTTCTCTTGGGTCGTAATAAAGAAGTCTGATACATTTGTTTCAGACTTCTTAACTCGGCCAAAATGTCCAAGAGTACCGTTACCGTTTGGGGTTCACTGTTCTCCTTCTCTCCTAGACCTTGTTTCTTCTCTACTGCTTCTTCTTCCTGTCGTTTCCTTCTTGCCTCTTCTTCTTCTCGCTGTTGCTGTTCAAGGAGAAATGCTTGTTCTGCCTCTTTCTGCTGCTGTAAAAATTTCTCCAATTCTTCTTTCTGTCTTTGTTTAAAATCGTCGACGTGTGGTAAAGAAGGAGAAAGTGGCGAAGGTACTGGTACCGGAACAAATTCTTGCGAAGAAGAGAAAAAATCTACTAAATCCCAGTTGAAATCAACCTCTTCTGGAAGTAGCGCTGTGTTAACTTTGGTAGCCGCTGCTATGCCATCGCTTTTCGTCTCCAAAGCCGGTGCACCCCTATTCATCGTCTTCTTAGTTTCAGTCATGTTTCACAATACAATGTTGCATCGATTCACTGCGCACAGATGCTAGCGCACCTATATAGGGAATGTGACGTCACAGGTAGCTCTCTTTGGATTGGAAGAGACACTCCACGAAGTGACTGATTGGGATTGGTGGACAATTTCAATCCGTTTCGATCCGCTCTTCCACTATGAATAAACGCGGTTCACTTAATTCCCTTCACCTGTTCCTCGTCACAAAGATGCGGACCAACGTAGAATCGTCTACTCTAGTATCGTCGTTGTTTTTCCGTACGGACTTACCCATGTATGTGAGATCATCATGGAGAATCGTTAGGATCACCGAGACAAGCGTTTGGAAAAGAAGAACCTATGTGGAAAGACAAGGCTGTCTGAAGCGAGTCCTCATCTACGGTCCAGAAGTTAGACGAAGTTTAAGAAAGAGAAGAAGATCAGTGAGATGCTCTATGTTAACGGAATGGTGTTAACATAACAAACAACGGCCCTTTTCAGGGCCACTCCACTGCCTCGAAAAGATATTTATTTTCACTTTGCCTATCTATGTGTTATCTATGTGTTGTCTATGTCTCTGTCTCTCTATTGTATTTGTCCCTCCCTAGAGTGGTAGCTGTGTGTATTCAGGTCAGTCCCATGCCACATTGTTGCCAATATCCAGTACCATCAAATCGTGGGCCCATATCATCCAGGCTGATATTCCTTCTTTGGGCTCACGGGGGCCAAATCGTCCCAGGGTGTGCTTTTGGGCCTATAAATCGTGGGGCCAAATCGTCCCAGGGTTAATTTCTTTCTTTGGGCGCATGAGGGCCAAATTGTCCCCTATTACTACTCGTAATCTTTATCACCTTTCTTGGATGAGCACCACCTATAAAATCATTGTCCTTTTTCCCTTGCAAGTTCGATATAAGTTTGTCCTGTTCCTTTTCTACAATCACTAAAACTTTGTTGATATACCTCAGGAACAAACTCATAGCCCTTCAAGATAATTCCTTAACTAAATCATAATCAGCACGCAGTTGTACCGACAGTGAAGTACAGACTTCATGAGCTTTGCCAATAAGTACATTTTGTGATAAGAAACTCGAATTCTATCTTGGCCATTCAGGAATTTTTAACAAGTGACAAAAGAATTAATTTACATCCTTCTCCTGAAAAGGGGGTACTAACCTAATATTTCTGGTACAATCAAAACCTTAACTTTTGTGTCAATGGGGGTGGGTAGGTGGATGGTGTTCCGCCTGCCAGTTCTTATTCTCGTAATCTAAATCGCATTTCCGTTTCTTCTATCTGCGTTTGTATTTCCCTCTCCTCTTTTTCTGTTTGAATTCGCTTTAGCATTATTTCCTTCTGAAGCTGAAACTTTCTTCATTCCAATTCCGTATTATTTTTAGTTGTAATTCCTTAATTTCCTATCAAATCAAGATACAGACCTACAAATCAAAGCCAAAGCACTATTTCTGCAAGGTCAAGCAACTCATCCCTTTTCATAGACCCTAACCCATCTTAGCTAAGATTTGAAACAAAAGCTTATCTGATTTCACTATAAATTTTGAAATAGATGAAATTAAAATCTTTACCAGGGACAATGAAAACTCGGCAACAATTTTAATTTTAATTTTAAAGGCAATTAGGAATATCTCTTAAATAATTTAAAGAAATTCATATCCCGGATGATGCATACAATTTCTGTTACGACTTTAAGTTTTACAATATGTAACAGTAAGAAAATGAAACCGAGAATTTAACTAAAATCATGAAGCACTTTATTTCCCTGCAATACAAAGTGATAATTCCAAAGACACTTGCAATATTGTGAATTAAATTCCAAAGAATCCTAAATGTCGAAACATATAGATTGTTTTAAATGAACTCCAATAATCTTGAATATCCTGATATAACACAATGAATTAGTTCACAAAATTCCAAAGGAATGTATTAATCCAAAAGTCGATTAGCACGTTAGTAATTCCAATGAATATTTTAAAAGAATAATTCAACTCTAATTATCTCTGATGTCTACAACACAACTGTAAATTCTGATCACAACTGAGTTCGCACAGACTTAACTAATACAGGGATTAATTATTTGTTTTATAAGTCCCTATTTATACACATTTTCACTTGACTTATCACGTAAATAGTACATGAAACAGTCTAGTTGAAAAATCTGATACAATTGTAAACAAGACTGACCTTAAACTCAAATGGTATATAAACATTTTGTTTAGAAATTACAATCATCGACAAAAGTTAGCTACGTATATATTATGTTTACAACTTACAATCATAGGCGAAAGTTAAGCACAAAATATATACCAGATATACATAACATGACTGTCCTCTAGAAAACATAAGTTTAGAGGAAGACAGTGAGAGATTGTCAATTAAAATGTTACCGGTTTCTTGATTTATTATAAATTCTCTTGATTCTAGAAATCATTAAGTTTTATATAGCTTTTCTGAATATAGTCATTTAGAATTTACAACATTAAGAACCATTTGTGACTGTACACTTTCATCAAAAGATTATTAGAAAGCAAAATAACGAAGGAAAAAAAAAAAACCACGAGAATGATGAATAACTGTAGAGAACATTCTTTAATAGGACTAGTTTTTGTTTAAAAATTCTAATTATTATTCTTATACTCCTTTTGTGCATTATTTTAATAAAAATTCTAAATTAAAGATCATTTTTCACAAAATGTGTGCACAAAACGTTACAATTCAACTGAGTGAAGAGTTGGATTGTTTAAAATAGGATTGCGAAATTCGTTTCACTCGTTTGTCCAGTCTATTAAAAAAGCAACTCCAATAACTAGGCCCATTATTATTATTGTTTTCTTTCTTTTCGTGTAATTTCATAAATTTTAAAGAATATGTTAAATTCTTGTAATTGTTATCTTTTAAATACCATCCCCGTTAGAAAAAACAAAGTTAGTACCAAGTCAAAATATTAAACAAAGATTTGGATTTAAATCGGTTTGAAAACAAAAATGAATTTAATTAAATTTAAACTTAATTTACAAGCCTCTATCACAACATCCAATTTATCCAAAGGTTTTGCTCATGCTCAGATAGGATTCACTTTATAACTTATCAATCTTAAAGAAGTCTTCTTTTAGCACTGATAGTGGTACAATTTTTTTAAGTTAAAACTGGTATGTGGAATGAAAAGGTCCTTTAGGGACAAGGAAATAATTCTTTTTCTTTTCAAAATGTAACACATGTACAAGAAGTTATTTTTAAAACAGATAAACGAAACTATAAAAGGAGAAGACCTCAAAAGACTAAAAAAAAAGCTTTTGGAGTGTCCTAATAAATAAGATCTAACTTAAACGGATCAGGTATGAAAAAGGAAGAAACAAATGTATAAAAGTGGGTTGTTCTTTTTTTTAAAAGAAAGATAAAGTCCATAACGTAAAGGAACAGGTAGCAGAAAATCTAAAAAGAGAGAGACAATATGAATTAATCTAAAAAGAAACAAAACAAGACAAATGCAACTGAACCACTTTATCTTTCAAATGACAATAACAAAAAGCACATGGTACAGACCATTTCTTCTTCTGATATAGTAAGTATTGCTAATAATATCTTGCACACTTCTATGACACAAATTGGAGTAAATCTTAATCACCCTCTAGTCAGTAATAATAATAACATATATCATTTTAAAGCTTTCATTAATAAACTTTTAAACATACAATATCGGTACGTGAAATCCAGACGCGGCACTGATGATTCTAGACTATTCCTATCATTCTGATCATACAGATCCTTCTGAGGTAATAATTCGCCCTATTTAAGGGAGGTAATTAATTTATTTTAAAAAAATTAAAAAAAAAACAAACAAACAAAAAAAAAAAAAACATTTGTCCCCTTCATTTAATAAACTATTTAAAATATGTATTAAAAATGGCAAAACATTCAATTAATGAGTTGATATTAAAATAAAACTATACCTGAATACACCTAAATTTAGTTTATCGGCTTCTGGTGCTAGTACCGTACATTATCATACTATTACCGATATTATTCTTCAAGTCGGTAAAGTAAAAATAGATTAAAGTTTATTTTTAGTACATCAAGAACAATTTCAAATGGCTTAAGTTTGGATTATTCATTTATATACACTAATCTTAAAATGAAAACAGTACCTAAGGAACTCCTTTTACATGAAATAATATTTTAACCGATGCCATTCAACTACGATTCTATATCTTCTCTGTGAAACAAGATGCTTTTGCATCAGCTCATCATATAAGCAAACCTATGGTTTTTGGAAATGCAAGTGTCGAACCTCTTTAAGCTCATATTAATAATTAAATGTAACATTCAGACCCCACAACAACATACTTTTCTATTACTTACGGACTGTGTTAAGCTCTTGACCTGTTTAATATGGTTCACGGAAGCCCTTATATGGCTTATATGACCAGTAGTGTACCTGAAAACAATATGACAAATTTGTTAAACCTTATGCATTATATACCTTATCCTAATGATCCGATTAACAGTTTATATGACAACAGTTAGTCCGATTAGAATTTAATTTGCACTTCTGAAATTAGTGATGCTTTTTATATTTAAAATTTCTTTAGCAGACTATTCCAGAGTTTTCTCGTGTACGAAGACACCACCGTTTAAAAAAAAAGAAAACAAATCGATTTGTAGATTTTAGAAAGTACTGTAATAAATAATTTTCTTCAAAATCGAAAACACAAAATTGGCTTTATTCGATGTAAAAAATAAACATTTTTCGCTACCAAAGGAACTAGATTTAGTTAATACAGAGATAAATTAGTTATCGGTAGGAACATTACACATCAAAACTCTCTGCCCTCAAACTACCGTTGTAAAGTAGAACTGGTACACCTAGTGGTACTGATCTACATGGTGCTAGTAGTGAACCTTATACCAGATCTCAACTTGCGATGAAAAGAGGTCTCGTTTTGTCTGATGTTCTCTACGAAGATATTTTTGCTATTCGAATATTTTCCATTAAGAGAGTCGATGTTCTTTTGAAAAATATACTTTAATGATAAAAGATCTTTTATGTCTTTTATAGAAAAGAAAAGAACAATAAAAACAACAAACAAACAAACAAACAAAAAAAAAAAAACCCAAGAAGTTTAGAAAATGTACAGCTTAAACTTAGTAATGTAACATTATCAGTGACTAGAGTCGATACTGATACAACTCACACAGCACGTCCATTAAATAATTTGTCTTGTAAAATTTGTGATGGAGCTTCCGTATTTTATTTATGGGACAACATCTGTAATAATCATATAACACATGTATTGTATTTATTTTATGTTCCACAAATTGGTTTCAATTGTAATTAACATGAAAACTCCTTCTATTTTCTAATGTATCCATTTCTTATTTGAATGTTTGTGTAAATGGACATTTGCTCTATATTAAACCTTTCGAAATGGATTCCTAAAAGAAATAAGCGATAGAACTTATGTTTAAAACGACAGAAAGTCTACACAAATATAATCATAACTCGTATATAAAACCTATTAGACAAAGCCAAGTATAAATACTTTACACTGTTTTCCTCACTGTTTCCATCCTGAATATTTGTGTCCTAAAGTAAAAACGATTATTCTTTATTTAAACCACGATACGCCTCGTTTTAAGTACAATTCACACAATATATTGTCTAGCCTATACGAAGATTCAGCAGTTGTAACAAAAAATGTATAAATATTGGTAAGTTAAAAATTAAAACATTATGTAGAAAAATTGTTTTGAAAATAAAATCATTTTTGTTTGAATCAAAGTTGATAATTTAGAGTTAGAATCTACTGTTGGATAAAGTCTTTGACTGCAAAAATGAAACCTTTGGACTGGTGGACTGGAAGATATTTTAATATATTTTGAAAAAATACAAATTCAGACCAATTGTCTTATTAATACAAAGACTCATTGGATTGCTGTTTATTTATTTTAAAACAAAAATAAAAAATTTTGTATAGTTGGAGGGGGGGACATGTATCTACATATACTACACAATGGAGTAGGGCACAACCATTATATTTTCAAGGGTAAGTAGTACATCTATTACGCCCAACCATTTCATTCATAAAAACGAAAATATTTATCAGATGTTGTCTTCATTTAGCAGGTTCCAAGCGAGGGTACAATGAAGGCGAAACAGTTGCCCCAGTTGGTTGTCATTTCTTGCAGAAATCATTCCCCGCATACCAACATTTCTTTTATATCTTTTCATGAGCAAATAAAACATTACTGACCTACACTGAACGTATTACAGTCCAGACTGGCAATCCATTGCGTCTCTATCATACTTAAGTAGGCCCAGATTGACTCCCCAATATATATATATATATATATAT
>JAECUM010032264.1:0-14277 GCA_016617855.1 Megalonaias nervosa
TAGCTTTAACAATTTTTCAGTCATATCGCTACGATGTCTGCAGTGTGGCAGTTTATAGTGATGTCTAGCACTGGGGCATCATTCCGCAGACATGTAGCATGATGTCCCACCCAGTCACATTATCCTGACACCAGGCTGACCAGTCCTAACAGTAACCTCTTAATGCTGAGCGCCAAGCGAGGCAGCTGTTAGTACCATTTTTGTAAGTCTTTGGTATGACTCGGCAGGGGATTGAACCCACGACCTCCCGCATCCGAGGTGGATGCTCTCACCATCTTGGTATGGACATTTTATTTACACATTTCAGTCTTCATTGCCTCCCACCCATGTGCATTGCACAGGTTATCAAGCTGTCAGAGTCAGCTTCCAGTAGTGGGTGGACCTCCACGATCAAACTTTTGAATTTCCTGAGCACACTTAATGCAGCTGCAGACAAGCTTCACCATGGATTCCTCTACATGTGCCCATTATGGTTCTGCTTTCCTAGTAGTGCTTCTTATCAGATCATATTTCTCATTGAATGAATATCTTGACTGGAATAACAATTTCCTTTCCTGCACCAGTGGTGACACAGACATTGGTTTACTGCAGGATTTTCTATTGAGAATCTCCAACTTGATATTATGGTCTGTGTGAATGTCACTTCACATGGTTGGGGAGCACACCCATTGCACCACCTCAGAATGGTCAGCAGGAACCAGAGGAAAGGCCCTTCACATCAGTCATCTCATAATAAAGCGAAATGCCTTTAATGCCTAAAAGAATCAATTTTTGTTCAAGGATAATCCACCTATTATCTGACAACTTAGTGGTGGCATCATCGAATGGGCAGTAGAAGGGAAACCAATCATCATGCCTGTTCTGGTCTGAGACTTTCTGCACTGGTGTACCCAGCATGAGAGTCTAGAGTAGACACATTCCTATCAGGCTCATTGTCCTGGCTAACCTGTGAAGATGGGCCAGACTAATCTTGCAGAATGGTACCTTCACCCATGGATCTTTCATCAGATTTGTTCACTTTGGGGACATCCAGTGATTGATCTCTTTGCAGTGAGGTGGAACCACAAATTGTCTCGCTACATTTCTTTAGTCCTCATCTTTGGACTTGGATTTGGGATGATTTTACAAAGTATAAACCAAAAAATAAGGGGGCCTAACATGTAAAGTGGTTTTGATTGACCATCTCAAATGGGTTAAATCTTGGGTAAATGATCTTTTCAATCAAGTGATAGATAACCTCAGGAAAATTCAAGTGTTGCCCTACCTGCCCAAGTGACTCTGTTAGCAGGTTTTTCACCCCTACCCAGACAGGCTTATCCTACATTCCCAGCTATTGTCAAGAGAGCTTTGTTCCGAAAGCTTTTTGCTCATTGATACTGGAAAGGATCATATAGGCCAGAAAACCCTATACTTTGAAGTTGTTTTAGTGGAAGTTGTGCATTTTCAGTGGTTGGTACATTGTCAGCAGCAGCATCTTTTGCATGCCTCGATCTCTCTGATTCTTTGCATTTTTCTCTGATTCATCAAAGAGAAGCTATCCTCTATCAATTATCAAACGCTTCTGCTTATTGGTTTCTGGTACAATCATACATCATACCAGTTGGGGAATATAGGACATAACATGGACTTGCTGGCCACTTTCAACACAATAATCAATACAGGTCACTCACTTTGTTTCCCAAACAGAACCTATTCTTGTATTTTCACATGGTGTGGTGTTGATATGTTCAGACTCCTTGTTAGTGGCTTGCTGAGCTACTACTGTAAAGAATGTGTTTTTTATATAGCCGTTGCTTTGAAAAGCAGGTTGAGGGTGTTGCATACCTTATTGGTGGATCTCCATTTCAGATTGGATGGTTTGGTTGTCCTAATGATGTAATTTGGCTCTGTAGCCAACAACACCTTAATATATGCAGCAATTAAAGGTGACCATTCACTCGCACTCTTTAATCAGAACATAGAGAAAGATGGCACTGCATGACTCTTTTTGTACTGGCTGGGAAACACAACATAACTGCACAAACTTTGGAATCTTGGTTTGAGTGTGTGGTACACAAAGTGTCTTCTGAAGCTTCACAAGACCAGATATGTTTTGTACAGATTTCAGCACATGAGATGTAAGTGACCTCTTTGTGGCTAGCATTTGAAATTGGGTGTTTAATCTGAGACTGATTGAATTGATTTGGTGGCTTACACATCAAATTTTTTTCAATTCAGTTTTTGATAGCTAGTGTCTTTTTGAAAGGAATTGAATCTGGTGGGTACAGTTACTGTGTGCCAGACAACAACTTCATGACAGCACAGACTCACATTCGTTTGTAGCTTTCACTGCGTCAACATGAAACTTTCCTTATAAAAATAATGTTTCATTTTTCATTACTTGAATATCAATATTCAATATTAGATGAACTTGGGTTGTGCTATCTTTACATTAGGTGAGCAGTTTTATCCTTCATATAGGAATTCTAGTGGTATTTCCTTTGAAAGGAATCTGGATTATAGATTGGATGTTCAAGCATTTCCTCTTGTTACCTATTCTCTGAATGTTAATGTGATCAAGCGATATATTTGACAGAGAAAGGAAATTGTATAGTAAATTATCTTTGAGAAAAATTTGCTAATCACATTATAGTAAAGCCTCTGCTATTCTGAGCAACCTCAGTGGGGTTTTGCTCAAGATTGAACTGAATGACACATCAGGCATATGGGTGGCTAGTTAGTGGTGTCAGGGGAATGTAATCTCAAAGAGTTTCTTCCCTTTACACACACATACACACACACACACACACACACACACACACACACATATATATACAATGTATTAACTGACCATTACTTTCAGAATGTTTTCAATTTCTGCTTTGAATAAACACCAACCTGCTATGTTATATATATGAGAAGAAGATGTAAAGCTTGTAATTTTTGGAGAGTTGGATTTGAGAAGTAGTGGAGTTTGTTTGCTAATATTATGATCAGGTAAGTATTATCTGAGAAACACAATTTATGTTTGTGGCTTGTTTGCATCTGGTTGTGTTTTCCCCTTTTATTCAAAGAAATGAAACTAGTTTACTTGAGGTAATGCTTCCTTTCCATTATTTAAAAAACATGACTTGAAAAGAATTGTCTTTTTCACTCAGTTGATGCTTCTTTTCAATGATGCACTTTCTGATATCCTTCTAGCATGCCAGTGAGGACATGAGAATTTTGTGTCATAAAGAGGTTACTATTAGAGATTACACAGGCAACAGAATAATGTGTCATGAGTGAAAGGTACATATCTTGTAATTTCCATGTGTCATATAGGGACATGAAATGAGTTCATGTTATAATCGGTCCTAAAATAAAAAATGTGTAAATAATAAATGTTATTACATAGGTATAGTAAAAGATGAACTGTCTTATTTGCTCAGCAGTACTAAAAACCTACCATCATGCGGTATTTTGCTATGTCCAACATGCTGTGAGTTTGTGGATCCATGGAAATCAAATAGAATAAAAGACATTTTTTACCAGGCTGCATATAGAACGGCACAATCAACACTTTCTGACCAAGCCAAAATTAGTGGTGTTGCCAAGCACGAGCTGGACCTTGTTTTAGAGTACAACCAGCCTTGGTTTCTCAAACAAGCATACGAGGTTGCACTAGAAAATGCCAAAACTGTTGGGTTGCTACATAAAGTGTGCAGCAAGTGTCGAAGAACTGCAACAACTGGTGCACACACGTGGTATTCCTGGATTCTGTTTCATTGATGTTGTAGACCTACTTGTTTCTAAGGAGTTGTTTGGCACTACAGATAAAGGATTGGGACCAATCTGCATCATGCGATCACCAAAGTGTTCCCCAATTTTTGTCTACAGAATTTGGTTGAACTATGGTGCACTCGCTGTTGTCCATGGCATCGTAGACAACTGCATAGCCAACAATACAACTCTTTGGGTTTGTTGTGCGAATATCTCCTGTCTTGCAACAAAATTGGTGCAGAATGTTACTCTAAATCTCCTTGCTGTTATACGTCCTTCTCCAGAAAACAATCATATGTTGGATATTCTTCATCCCCAATACGATTGCCACTGCTATCGCATGATTGCAAAAACAGGTAGGTTTGTTTGCTTTCTCGATACAGTGTTCTGAAAAACCTTGTTCATATGTATTAGTCAGGCTGTAGATCTAGAGCTTTTGTACAGTCCTTGTTTTGCAACACTTCCTCCTTTCTCATCTTGGGAGGTGCAAAATCTGTTGGTGTGTTCTCCACTTCGTTTTTGCTGGAAAGATATGCAGCCTGCAAAAAACGCTTTTTCTGCATCTTCTGTCATGGCCTGTATTTGGAATAGATCGCTCGTGGAAGGAGCAGAGTGTACGGAAACAGGATTGTATACGATTTGCTTGCCATTTGCAGTATAGAAGAACAGTGCCATACTGTTCTAGCAACACCAGGAGTGTTTCCAATTCATGTGGATCGACCGAAATCCCATGTGTCCTCGATTGCAAATCAGTTTTCACAACAAATACATCTTTGCATTGTTCAACTTCTATGCAGATCCGTTTGTGCTCCAAACTGGAAAACTATGGTGCTGTTGTCAGTATCTCTAGAAGTAGCAATCCTGCAAGAATCTTATGTATGCGGTATCCAAGAATCCTAACAATTCCTGCAGTCGAACCTCATGGAAATAGCTCTAACAGTTTCTTGGTACAACACCCAAGATTGGATAGAACTTCTGCTCATGTATTGTCCTTTTTTGTTTTGTAGGCTTGTTTTGCAAGAAGCAATATCTGCAACTCTGCTTGTCCAGTATTTTGGCGAAGTTGCATTTGTTGTATATGCTGGCTTGTTTTTGGTCATCATAGATCGGCTGCTATATCGTCTTCCATTGCAACAAACCGTCGGTCTCATTCTCGTGCAGTTATTTAGATATACATTAATCTGTTGGAATCTCCTGTATTGGCCATAACAATGCGTCTTTGCCACATACACTCGCTTTCTTTCTTTGCCAAATCCAGCCAACATGTATGGAATCCGATACAACTATGACAGGTGAAGTCTTTTATCGCGAAGTTGTATTGGACGATTGCACGAGTGTTTGCATCTGGATCTTTTGTATAGCATCGGAGCGATGCTTCTATGCGAGTGCAACCTCCTGCCAGGAAGTCTTGATACAGAAATGTTTTTGCGCAGATGTTTGTTGGGACAAACCACATAGTCCGGTAGATGTCCACCAGAACTTTCACATACTTCTCTGGCTTTGAAATTCGATATGACGTTGTTGATCTTGCAGTGCATCGTGTATCCGAGTGGCGAAGTTCGCACGTAGAAAGTACGTGGCCACCAACGCTATGTTGTCTAGCATTGTCCTAATTCTCACATTCATCTCCTTGCATTACATTCGGCAATCTTGGCTCCACATATGTTGGACCAGTTTTCGACGATCTAGAACACCAGAAAAGTCTTGGGTGGACTCGATACAATACAATCCAAAATCACAGCCAAGCAAATATTCGAATTCAGGAAGTTTGGCTTGCGGCAGTTCCATTGATATCTGGGATAGCATTGCATTTGGCTTCTTATATTGCAATAGCGGATTCGTCACGATGGAGTTGGACGCAATTGTTGTAGCTTTTTGGTTGGTTTGACACTCAATTTCTTTGTTGAAATATATGGGAGGGGGGAGAGGGATTGTTGTGCAGTGCGCGGACAAATAAGTTTTGTAGCACCAGCTGTTTTGCAGCAACCACCAGTTTGGCAGATCTATTTTAGCCAGATGTGCATAGGGGTTCTCCATGCGATATTGTATTAACGTTTTGGGCAAGATATCCAAACATGTAGATGTCGTCGACAAATATCTATGTTTCTTTGCCGCCAGAATACTCGCATTCCGTTTGGTAGTCCTCGAGTGCCGTAGTGTTTTAGGTCCCTCTTTTCCTGCTAGATAGTCCACTTTGAAAATGTCTGCAACTAGATTGGAATCAATTGCTTTCTCGCGCAGCAAATATATGGCCACACTCTTTTTGGTTGTTGTTGTTGTTGTTTTTTCAGCACACTCTTTTTGGCTCGACGTCCCATAATGGCAAACGTTGCTTGGACTGTTTGGGTTTTCGCTTTCATTTTGGTTGTTAGAATTTGTTTCGATAAACTGTTGTTGTCCATATGTAGTAGAGCAAAATTCTCCAATTGAAAAACAAAAGTTCTTGCCTGGGGTCGATACAACGTCAGTCGTAGAGCACTTGCGCTCCAGTTTTGTATGCTGAAAAGAAGCAATAAAAAAGATCAGATTAGTTTGTAACCGTTTTGGGTGGTTGTGGCTGTTTCGTTTTTCTGGCTGTCGAAACTGTTGATTGTCCTAGTTTTTTTCCGCTCCTGTAATTTTGCTGGGCTCGAAATGTGCATATTGATCCGTGCCATGTGTTTGCCTAAATAAGTACAATCACAAAATAGCATGAAAGGCTGTGTTTTGCCGTTCTTTTGGAAACCGTTTGGGGCTCTTCCATACGCACGAGACTCTGCCCCTAATAACTGACTCACGTGTATGTGGACAAACTTAACATTGATCAACATGCAACGGTCACTTATGGGCTAAATATGTCATGGGGAGGGTAGAGGCGATGACAGGTGGAAGGGCCACAAAAGGGCAAAAATGGTAAAAGCCCCACTATCATACTACTCAAACGGTACAACTTTGTTAATAGAAAGTATTGCGCGACAAGGTTTTTAAAGAGTGTAGTGTAGGCAGGTAGCCGAAAATTGAGGTAGCGCTGGATAAAAAGTGAGAAAAATGCACGTTGTCTCGCCGGCTGGGAGCCACCCCCACCCCCGCACCAAAAAAGTGGAATAATTTATAACTTGACCAATCAGAGATGATGTTTCATGGCATGGAAAGTGTTCTTGGCTTAACTTGGGAACCTAATCCTATAAACCTGAAGAGGTTTTTGGGGAAAACTGAATGGGTTGTGGCATAAATGTCGAACAGAGGATGCGGAGTCTAGCGATGCTGGAATTATGCTCGAGTTGTTGTGGTGCTCATGTGGCAAAAGACTTGAAAACTGTCGAGGCAATGAAAATACAGCATTTTAATAAAGAGTGTGCCAACAACAAGATAAACAAAACCCCAGTTACATAATAGGGTGTCAATGTGATAACCTTACTATGGGATTGAGAGAATATGGTGTCAATGTAATAAACTTAATATAGCATTTAGAAATGGGTGTCATTACGACAAGTTAAAAATAGAGTTGAGAGAATATAGTGTCAGTGTAATAAATTTAATATAGCATTTAGAAAGTTGGTGTCAATGTAATAAGCTTAATGTAGAGCTGAGAATATATGTTGTCTAAGTAATAAACTTAATATAGCATTTTGAAAATTGGTGTCAGTGTGATACGCTTAGTATAGCAACATGTCTGCAGTCACGTGTTTCAATGGGTTGCTTCGGAGAGGGCAAATAACACAAGTTGAATATGTTGACGCGCTAGCCGGGATACCTGTGAGTGGAGATCGATGGCCGGTTCCAGCTCATAGATAGTCCATACGATGGGTTGAGCATTCAACACGGCAAGTTCTGGGCCTAGGAAGTGGTATGATGAGTTGATCAGACACCACCGCGACCAGTTCTGGTACCTAGACTGTCGGTACAAAGGACACTTTACAGTGTAAGAAGTTTAAGACTCACCCAATGTATCACTCTATTTCTGGAACAGCAGGAAATTGATCCCTTGTCTTCCATCCAACGCACTAGAAAGAGCAGACCTGCACAAATAAAGCTTGATATTAATATATTGGAAATAAACAATACAAGGAGTAGAGGTATTTGGATCAGACTTTGCGAAATAGCGGCGTGGTGCTTACACAGAAGAAGTCAAGCGCTACCTTAGATACCTTCGGGCTCTCTTCCCGAGCGGCAGGCATTTGTTGGTCTCTTCGAAAAGTTGAACGAGCTGGCCACCCGGATATCCGTGTGACTCTCTCGAGACTGGAGTTAGTATTATCTTCATATACAAAGAAAATTAGGAGCCATCGTTTGATTGTCCATACAATCAAGGGTGGTAGACACTCTATACTGTGTCTTCTCCCAATGGGTAGACAACTCACAGTCATTCTGGGATAACATGGACGTTCTCCTCAACGGTTGCCTCCTCAGCGTATTTCTCGGCCGGTACAATCAGATGCTTGAAAAGTGCCGTCGAATTACCGACCCAGAGGCGTGTTCTGTTTGAAGCTACGCACATGGTCGCTCTTATTCAGTACCATTTTGCGATGGCGTAGCACTCGGTGATAAAAGATATCCCCTTTTCCCAAGAACTTGTGTCTTATCATATGGGTTACAGTATCGAACTCAAGGGAAACAATGCTAATGGCATAGCCCGCACCATTATTATTTCTTTGGATTACCCCGCTATAGTCTTTAAACATCACCTCTAGGGATAGGTGAAAGACCTGACTGGTAGTACGTCATGTTATCGTTTAGCATCTGAAAGTCGAGCGGCTCAACGAAGGCGATCCTAAATGCAGGGGCGATAGATGCATCTGATTGGGTACAGCAACGGTATTGACAGCGCCACTATGTATTTCAGCATTGTTGGCGGTTTATGTACCATGATTGGCAGCGTTAGTGCGCTCTTTGTCCATCAACGAGATCCATATAGACGTACCCAACTTCGGCATCATCAATACAGGCCACTTCGTTTCCAGAAAGCTTTTTGCTAATTTATTTGACGATCGCTTGGCCAAGGTTTTCACGATTGTACGGTTGTCCGCCGCTATAAGCAATTGTAAATGACAGCCAGGCACAATAACTTCTTTTCGGCCGAGGTTGGGAAATGTGACAACAAGCATGTAGTTTTGTTTTATAATGTTTGGGTTATTAGTCAGTACGACATTGCTTGGAATTCCCTTTATCCCAGGCGTGACGATGAGTGCATAATGGCTTGAGTTTGTTTTCGTACTGAGACATATTGTACTTAAACGAATTTTAACATGTTCAAATGGTCTTTCATTAACATGCTAACTTGCTACAGTTACTCGTGACTAGCCAGCAGCTTGTTCAATGTTGTTGCGACTAGTTAAAAGCTACAATTTTGCTAAAACATACCGTAAGCTGACATTGACATCGAGATGAAAATCTTAGTGTTCATTATGATCAGCCAGATGAACTAGAAACTTCATTTACCTATCTGCTAGTTGCAATTACACTTACCACTGAAGTAAATAAGACAGAAGACCTACCTGAGGTAGATGCAGAGACAAGAAGAGCTATTGCCTGTGTTACATGTAGGCTCGTACAAAAGTAATAAAAGAAAAGAGTGAAGTCAACAAGCTTTGTAAATTTTAACAAAATAATTTATTTCCCTAGAAAACAAGGTAAAACTATAAATAGGACTTACGGTTTGTGAATATAATCCAAAATTTAATCCCAGAATTGAAAAATATAAGTCCTATCACTAAACAGTTCTAACTTAATCCAGGTTCGAATCTCTATGAAGTTCCAATATGTAAAGTGATGACGTCAGATGAGATCGTTGTACTGATGGCAACAGATCTTCGTTGAATAACAATTTATAATGTTCCTGTTTAGAATTCCAGAATAAATTTCCATTGTATGTCTTTGTTCCGGAACTTTTTATAAAAAAGATCACTTGTGTAGTTTTCTAGAGAATAAAATATTAAATTCCAAAAAATAGATGAACTTCAGAACAAGCTGGCATCAACAATAAAAACCTCTTGAGCCCTCAAGGTTTAAAATACGACTGACTGGGTCTACTAAAAACCGTCTGTCTTAACACACGATTTTAGATCACATGGTGGCTGACGTGACAGGCTACTTAATTCACTAATTTGAACAGCGCAATAAAAAAAAAAATGCCATTTATCACGTAGGCAAGAATAGCCCTATCTAAAAATCAGATTCTCACACTGGAACTATATAAAAAAAGAAAGGCTGTTTACAATTCAGCTAACACGTAGGCTGACAATGACCTTAGTAATAGCCAATCATTTTCACTAAGTGTTTACAAAACGTCTCAACCAAGGTGAGCTAAAAATACTGATAATGTAATATCTTTTACGTTCAAATCGGGTCAAAACAGAGAAGTGATTTTTTTATAAAAAATATCAAATCTCATGAAAATAATCATTACAATAAAATGTAATGAAACAAATAAAAAAGAATTAAAACTAACACACAAGCAATTACATATTCGTAACACTTCCCCCATAAAGAAAAAGAAAGATTTATGTAATAAAGCTTTCTTTTTACCATATGTAAATTATACATGAGGCAGAACAAAATTACATAAGAAAACACTCTTATGAATTATACAAAGTATGCATGAAATAATATTTCTATACACGGGAAAGTGCATCTGCAATCAAATTGCCTTTTCCTTTGATGTGCCTGATGTCAAGATTATATACTTGTAAAAACAAACTCCACCTAAATAATTTTTGATTTTTATTTTTCATCTTGTCGATGAAAGTAAGGGGCTTCACCCGTCAAATTTCCAGAATTAGGGAAACTAGCAACCATTCCTCGATGCGGACACAAAAGTCGCAGAACGTTTGAAGACCATCTTCCGCAAACAGGTCATAACAATTCTATTCTCACTGCGCTGGGGTTTTTTAATGCTCGCGATCACAGGCGACGGCGTGATATAAAGTTCATCACTTAAACCTGACCCCCACCTCCGCGTTCCGTGAACGCAGACGAATGGCTAAAGAGCAAATGGATCTGCTATAACGGATGCTTTTCGCAGAGCTGCCTGGTATCATTGGCATTAGTTGTGTCATTCCTCGTCAAAACCGCTGGTAATATCATTTGGTGTCATGATAACGGTTACATTCTTTGCCGTTCTCCTTTCTTTACTGACCATCACCTACACCTACTAAATAATCCAAACATTTTGACCAACAGTCTTAATGATAATCACTCACACGTACTATCACCCTGACCTGTTATCAGCTTACACACCTACTGACCAAAACATATTTTTAATTTTTTTTTTTTTTAATATGTATTTTTATATAGGCCATTTGTATTTTCCCTTTATTGCAGGAGCAAAATTAAACAAAAAGCTATACCGGGGGCAAAGTGGTAGATAAAACATATAGAACAAATATGAGGGGCTGTCTTTTGTCGAACATCTCAAGGATTTATGTCGATGCGATTTTAGATAATATCAACTAGAGCAAACTCAATGAATGCGTCGATACAGTTTCTAGTATTTACCATCATGCGTGTGTGTGTGTGTGTGATTTAGATTTTTAACGTAGCTTTAACAATTTTTCAATCATATCGCTATGATGTCTGCAGTGTGACAGTTTATAGTGATGTCTAGCACTGGGGCATCATGCCGCAGACATGTAGCATGATGTCCCACCCAGTCACATTATCCTGACACCAGGCCGACCCGTCCTAACAGTAACCTCTTAATGCTGAGCGCCAAGCGAGGCAGCTGTTAGTACCATTTTTTAGAAGTCTTTGGTATGACTCGGCCGGGGTTCGAACCCACGACCTCCCGCATCCGAGGCGGACGCTCTAACCACTAGGCCACCGGAGCGGTCTTTACCATGATGCAGCAAAACCAGTGAAAACAGTCAATGGAAATTAAAATCTTAGCTGTGACATCTAGAGAAAACTTTCTAACGGTCAGTCTTAGATTGACAGAGATCGTTGAGCCGTTAAATTTACGCCTTAAGATAGCTAAGACAGCTCAGATTACAAGGCAAAATTGAATCACTTGATGATTATAAATTCTATAGAAATATGCCTAAATCTCGAACAAGAAGCTACCGAAACCAATATGAAACAGAACAGAAAACAGCCTTTATATGCATTGTAGTCTAAAAAATACACAATTTTTCTGGCAACTTGTAAACAATCGGAGTACGCGTGCACAAAGCAGTATCACATCTGCAACTTGGTATGAATATTTTTCAGAATTATTTTATTTTTTCCAGCTCTCTTTACCTGTTACAGGAGCATGGAAACATAATGCATGACTACTATCACCCACACATACTGGCCCCAAAAGTCCTAAAAATTACACAAAAGATGGGATTCATGTTAGTCTCTGGAAAATTCTGTGCTAGGTTCGGAATTTTAGTATCTCTTTAAGTTTTGACCAAACTTTTTGTAAAACTTTTTTTTATACAGTTTTCCGAAGTTTCGATCTCTTCTAAAATCTGTTGTTGTTTCGGAATGTTATTATTGCCTATAGTCTTGGCTACATCTTTAAATATAATATTCCCAATTTGTTAATAATATTTTTGTTTTGCCCCCGCTTAAGCCTGTATTAGTTTCAGAGTTTTAATATTGCTTTTAGTCTCGGCCACAAGTTTTACATATTTCCTGCTTTTTCTATCTTCACTCAAATCTGTGACAGTTTCGGAAATTTGGTATTTATTGTATTCTCTGGTATATTTTAAACCATAATACTAAGGATATTTTCGTTAGTATTTGCTAAATTCCATATTAGTATCGGAGGTTTCGTATTAATTTTCGTGTTTCCATTTGAATCGAATGTTCAGGGTTTTATTTATAGTTTCTGCTCAACTTCGCAACAATGATGTAATTTTAGCAGTACTTTTAGTCCCTGACATTTAAGTGTTATTATGACTTGACTCCCTTTATTTCAGCTATTTATAACATCATGCCAAAATATACAAAGTTTCCGATACCACCAACATGAACTGAGGTATAGGTAATGCTTGTATCTGTCTATTATCTTTCGTTCGTTCGTTCTGTCTCAATCTGAGTAAAATCGGGTCTCTACAGTCCGACGTGAAGATCTGAGGGACGCGATAAAAGTTTACGTTTTGGTGACCTTGGGAATTCACTGTCCACTTAATTATATGTCTGTCGGATAATGCATTACAAGTTTTCGATAGGGAGATTATAATCAGATTGCGTTCGGTCCTTAGGACTTCCATTACTCTGGTTTATAAATAGGCGAGTATTTAATGGTGATAGCAAGTAACTGTATAAATTTAGGTTATAGTCCTCGTTACATTACCCCTTTGTTTTACATCATACCCTTTCACATCAATGTGTGGATGTGAGTGTTAGTAGGTGTGCATGCTAGTCATTAGGTGTGGGTACTGGTGAGTGGGTGAGGGCGATGGTAGCAGTGGGTAGTGGTCAGTAACATTGAGTGCTGGTGAGTTGATGTGGATGCTGTCAGGAGATATGGTTGCTGGTAAGTAGATGTGAGTGTTGCTCAGTAGGTGTGGATGCTTGTTAGTAGATACGGGTGCTGGTAAGCAGGTGTGTGTGTTGGTTACGAAATGTTGCAGGTCATTCGAGGAGTATTACAAACTGAGAGCCAGTTTTAATCTCCAACTGACTGGTTATTTTTTCCTTTCATTTTCGTTAATAATGTAAGTAGGTACGGATTTTAACAAGAAAGGCACCATTCAGTTGTTTTCAGTAATTTGTCGCCTTGAAATTCAAACCAAAATAAAACTAGAGTCCTTTAAAGGTGATGAATATTTCCTGTCTCTTGCAGTTGAACGGAAAAGCTATGCATGGTCCAGGACTCCCAATTATACACATTGTTTGCATGGTAACATAAAAAATACTGAATGCAGAAAAGCGGAAATTCCTAAGCATTAAAAGACGCCTCTATGCAACTTTTATGTCATGTGTCCCCACACGAAAGGTCTCAAACGGTCGGAGAATTATAATCCGGATGTAAAAGATTCATGGACAGTCAAACGGTAATAGTGATAGGTATATTGGGGATAAAGACCCAGGAAGACTGTTTTAAATCTCGAGTACCAACAAGTTGTCTTGTTTGGAGAAAGACCGATTGGTAAAAATATTTATATAATATTTCATACACTAGTATTGGAAGCTCCTATGTATGGAGTATACTCTAGTAATGGAAGTGTGAAGGGGGATGGATGGTCAAATGGGCTAAAAAAAAATTTTTTAAAAAATAAAGTGACGGACTGAAGAACAAAGTTAACATCTGTATAATTAGCCTAAAATGTGTCTAAAATTTCATAGATAAACTTTTTGGAAATTTGCCTCCATAATAAAAGTTGGGACAAGGGATCGATGGAAGGACACACGGAAAAAAGAAAAAAATATTGAAACTGAGGAAAAAGCACTTATAGACCACTAGTCTAATATGTGTACTAAGATTCATAGGTTCATGCTCCAAAAAAATGAAATAGTGAATAATGAATGGATGAACAAAATGTATGAAAATGTAGAAATTTATTGAAACTGTTGAACAACAAGCACATCCACACCAAGGGTCCCAATAAGTGTATCATCATCATCATC
>JAECUM010032265.1:0-37632 GCA_016617855.1 Megalonaias nervosa
AATTCAGACAAACTGGGATTTAGAGAAGTTTCATTTGGTGCACCTAGTTCATCAATGTATGCATATCAGTAAGCATACTTAAACAGGCATTGTCTCAGTGTGTGATACAGAAATATGGATTGAACATCCATATTGAACACCTGATCAATCATGTAAATTTAATGGGCACTATACGTACATTTAAGCACAAAGTGTTCTACACAAAGTGTGTCTAACCCATAAATGGCATTATTGTTATGGATATTTAATTTGATTGTTTGTCTGTTAGTTTTAAATTTTTTTATTTCATAACATGTTATTGTAATGTAACATTGTTTGCTGGACTTGACCTTGTCCAAAATTGAGTTCATTTCTGCTTGACCTGATTGACTTTTTTATATTTTTTTTAATTTCATTTATGTAAACAACTAATAACAGCTTCATTATTCTCTATGTGTATGAGCTTATTAACAGAATTATTATTCAGGTAAACAAGAAGGAGTAAATATGTTAATTTGGGTCAGGGTTTTGGAGATTCTTAAGTGAATTTTATAGGCTATTGTGTTGTAAATAAACAAGGCTGATTAGATCATTCTAGAAGGTTATTTTCTGTTAGGTAATGGTTGTTTTTAGAAAATGCTAATTGTGACCTGGGGTCTTGTGACTGAGGATTTTACCAGTTGTGCTTTAACATTTAGCACTTTAAGTTGTATTATGTTGTAAACAGTTTGGGCTGAACTTTATTTTCTTCAAATTATGGAATTCAAGTGATTATTTTCTCTGGAAATACAAACTGCACTGATAAAATTCTTGGATAAAGACATTCACTGGAATTTATACTGAATTCAAATCTGGAATAATATTTCTGTGATTCAACAGAGACTGTTGACACATCAGTACTTTGTAGGCTATAATAGACACGTCATCGCCTTCAATTTTGGATCTCTTCGGGACTTGAATTTAGTTTTATTCAGGACTTTTTATTACTAGGACTTGTGTTTTTAATTCTTGGATTATTTTTGGATTTAATTCACAATACCATAAGTTCTTTTTTCTCGTTTTTCACTTTGTATTCTAGGGAAATAAATTTGTTAAATTTTACAAAGCTTGTTGTCTTCACTCTTTTCTGTTACTTATTTTAAGAGCATAGACTTGTAACATTATGAGGACATAATTTTCTGCATGTTAGGCAAGACAGGAATTAGAAAAAAATGGATACACCTCTCCCTCAATAACTCAAACACAACAGAATCCAAATAACAGACTGCAGCATAAGTGAGGGGCTCAAATTACCAAGGGACCAATAATTAAGAAAGGGTGGACCTCAACAGTGAGAAAGGAGTGTGTGTGATGATGGTTGAATACTCACTGTATAATAATTTATAATCAAATTTCCAAACTACCATTTTTTATGATAAAAAAGGCAATATATCCAGCTTAAATTTACCAGTTTCCATTACAACTTTATTCACATTCAGGAAATAGGGGACCTATTTTGGGGGTATATTTTATAAGAAGAATTGGATCCATACCTGTAGTCATATTTTAACATGGTATGTGAGTTGTCTGTCTGTGCTAAGACAGCAGTGTGCAAGACTCAGGTTTAAAGTAATGTTACACCAAAATTTGAGGAACTAATAAAGTCATGACTTTTATGAACTAATTTAGACTTTAACATTGCATTATCACTTAACTAAGCGATAATGCAATGCTAGAGTCTAAAGTTCTTCAAAGCACTTCCAACACATTACTGGATAATTCATGCTGCAGAAATGGTAGCTAAGTGCCTTTCCAAAGGACAAACACAGGCGGTCAGACATGGCTAGTTTGAAAGGGCATCAAACCAACAACACTTAAACTAAGAATCTGATGTTTTGTCAGCTGAATTACTGTAGCTCTCTCATTGTTGATGATGATACTACTATCTACACTCATGAAGAAATGATACATGTCTTGCCATTTGCAGGTGAGTCAAAAAGGGACAGAAACATACCAACATATACATACAAATATACCTACATTATCACTCAAAAGTGGGAAAAATGACATTCTAGGGTTCATTTTGGAAAAAGAAAAAGAAAAATAAAGATGGGAAAATATGAAATCTACTTTTATCACAGTCAACATGCCATATATACATGCTTATAAGTCAAATCCAATTGCAAAATGCACAGACCCAGAACTGCTATTACATATCTGGGTCTATGCAGTTTGTTAGGAATAATCAGTAGAACAAACCAAATTGGCCCTGATATTCAAGTGTACCATGCAATGGTATATAAGGGTCTATGTTGTTTGTGGCTGGATTTGCTTTATAAGCGAGTATATATGGTATTCTCACCTTACTAAGCAGTTTCATGCCACTGTGCAGAAGCTTCTTGGCCTCCTTATAATAAATGGTCTCGGGCCTGTTGTATGTCATGGCATTGTTACACATCAATACAAAGTCTTTCTGCAAACATAAAAATAGAGTTTACATAAATTTAAATAGACTGAGCTGCAAACTTTAAAAAAAATAGTAAACAAGGGTATTATTGAATGCTTCTGAATATTGCAATGATGTTTCTAATATAAATCTGAAGAAAATGTTTACACAAAATCTGAGCATATTTTTATGATAATGGCACTACCAAGATTGTTTGAAAACAGATACATCTGCCATGTATTGCTACTTGCCAAAGGTGATAAAAGAAAGAAGAATCTATCTAAACATGATGAAAAAACATTAATCCCCATTTTCATTTTCTTGTATCAAAAGAAATCTTTCAAGACTTTTAGGCAAGTCTATACAAAAGGGCTCAAGCAACAAGGAACAAAACTTCAAAGTGAACTATTTGACCTTGCTATGTTCAACTGCCAGTAATAAAATTGGTCATGCTCTTCTCAGCTGACTTACAAGAAACAAGGGAGTAAATTCTACATGCACTCATTGTATGATAATGCATGACTAATCCACTACATGCGTTCAGAGACCAGTGTGGTTGACACAAATAATGTTGCTTTATTTGTTACGATAACTGCTTAGCAAAAGGACTAATCAAATGACCTAGATCGGGACTTGTTAAGATGATTATGAAATTGATAGCCTGTGAAATGCAAACAACTGAAATGGAATGTCGGCACTGAAAACTTAATTTTCCATCAATCATCTGTCCACACTGCCCATATTGCACCACTGCATACCCAAAAGTCTGAGTCTTAAAAATTCCAAACTTTTGGAAAATTTTAATTATATATTGGCACTGAAATTTATTCAAGTCATTTATTTATGGATACAAACATGCCTAACAAATTTCATTTGTCTGTATCAAGTGTTTTTTGCTTCACTGCAGTAACAAGAACTTTGTCAAGAAGTAAAAAAAAAGTGTAAAGAAATTTAAAAGCTGTTATAATGGCCTGAGTATCTAATCAGCTAATTTACATATAAACACAAATAAATTTTGTGAATTTAATTTATCCACCTCAAGCAGAATATATACTAACAAGGTTTTTGTCAAAAAGATAAAAAATGTGTAAAACAAAATTGAAATATTGCTGTAATGGCCTGAAATTCTAAACAGGTCATCTATATATAAATATAAATAAGTCAGCAAAGTTTTATTTATCTACACTGATTGGCTTCTATGAAATCTTGCCAACAAGCTTCTCTAGACAGACAAACATACAGACATGACGAAATAAATAAGTTATGAATGAATGAAAGAATTTTACTCTGCAGCAATGTTAAATAATAAAACTGAACTTGTCAATGATATCTAACTTGGAATAAGAAGCCAACTTGGAATAAGAAGCCAATGTACATTGTTGTTGTTGTTGTTGTTGTTGTTGTTGTTGTAGGGTTTAACGCCATTTTTCAGCACAAGATAGGCTATATGACAGTCAGTATAAATGGTGGAGGAAGAACCCCGGAAAAAACCACCGACCAACAAGAAGCTACTGGCAAGCTATCTCGCATACCAACATTGGCTGAGCCCAAGACGCGTACCCATGTAGACTGAGGTGAGATGGCATGATTCGTAATGGTGAGCATTTTAGACCACTCGGCCACTTGGGGCCCTGCCAATGTACGTACATATGTACGTATGTACATACATATATTTATATATAAACACAGTTAACATTTAAGTTCATATAAGAAAATTTGCTGACCCAAAACATGTCTCAATTTGAGTTCATAATTCCTCCTTTGGGCCCCTAGAGGAAGAAGTGAATTTTTCCTAAATTACTGACCAAGCTGTACAATGATAAGGATATGGGGAAGAAGCAGTTGTCATAAGTAAGTTGTAAAATACAGCAAACATTTACAGGTCACTCATAAAAACATGCTTTATTTAGCAATCTGCCTGTCTTAAAGAAATCTCTTTGACTGGAAATGTTACCAGTGTCAAAAAGTACAACTAGAAAATGATAAACATATCAAACCTGTGTTCTCTGTTTTTAAGCGGACACTGAATAATCCAATTGCAATACAATAAGTCAGTGAAGTATGACAAGCAGGCCACTGTGACTTCATTTTGCCTATAATAAAAGCAGTATCCTCCACAATGAATACACCCATCAAGTTTCAAGACTGCACATGCAACTGTATAAGAGAAGTGATGTGATGTGATTATGACTTTTAACATAGCTTTAACAATTTTTCAGTCATATCGCTACGATATCTGCAGTGTGGCAGTTTATATTGATGTCTAGCACTGGGGCATCATGCCGCAGACATGTAGCATGATGTATAAGAGAAAATGAGCACAATGCAACAAGGTGCACAGTAAACATTTGCCCTGTGCTGATTAGTCTTCCCTGTAGGCACTAGTACGGAAATGATTGATTCTGCAGATTATTGACCATCAGATCTCAATAACATTGAACTCTGATTGTTAGATCCCACAGTGTCAAGTAGTAATAAGTGTTTATATATACAGTGGATGGCACACTGGCAAAATCATAGTTATATACTGCTGAGTAAGTTTATAAATCCCCAAAAAGCAAACAAAGATGAAGGGGCAAAACAGATTAAAATTCTTAAAATGCAGTCACACTGTTCATATAATCCTCACTAATTTAAATGTCAAAGACCTTCTAGGCTAGGACATCATCATGGGATACATCCTGGGCAATATTTAAAATGTTGTTGTTGTTGTGAACCCGAGAAAACCCCGGAAAGAACCACCAACCCACGAGAAGCTACTGGCAAGCTTTCTCATGTACCCATACATGTGCAGGACACACTGGACCTATTTTACAGCCACAAACCAAAGGGGCAGGGGCCAAAATAAATGAATATTTTCTGGTCCATGCAAAATATTATGCACCAACAATAATGTTATTATAGGTAAAATCTTGAGTTGTCAATACTCACTTTGTACTCCAAAACACTTCTGTACTCATCATTCTCAATCTTACTGAGCATCGTGCTGAAGTCCATGGGATGCTGGATGATGCTGGAGTAGCCAGGAGCTATCACATCATTTACAGGGTAGGCAAAGAAACCATTTACATCTTTTCTACAAAGTAAATTCACAATATTCTGCATAATTCAGAGTCTCACCAGTTTCTATGCAATAATGTACGTTTCCCAAGATTTAAAAAAACTTGAACACCAACAATGATGATGCCATTGCCACTGCAGTCAACCGATGTCATAAAACTTTACTTAGCTTCCATATGTTATGACTCTATGGTCTTAAACAAAGTAACAGAAAAGAGCAAAAATCAACAAGTTTTGTAAAATGCAACAAACAATTTCTTAGAATACAAAAAGAAAATGTAAAAAGAATTTACATATTGTGAATTAAATCCCAAATAATCCTAGAATTTATAACACATGTCCTAATATTTAAAGTTCTGAAAATAAACTTTAGTGATATTCCAAAATAAATCAAATGCTGGAAGTGTGGATGTGCCTGTGGTGGCATGTTTTATAGTGATGTGCCAAGTCTTTTGTTGAATCACAATAATACAATTCAAGAATATATCCTTATTTAAATTTCATCAAGAATCGAAGTCTCTATTTCCAACAACGTTATTTTTGAGCACTTTGTATTTCCAGAGAAGAATCCCTTGAATTAAATAATCTGAATAAATTCCAACCCAAATGAAATACTGGACACAACAATGATTCTGCCTAAAGATCTTATAGCACGATGAATAAATTCTAGAAAAATAAGATTATGTAGTCCTCTGCTCGACCTCATGTTACAATTAACATTTTCTAAAAAAAAAAGCTATTACATAATGGAAAATTTCATTCTTGAAGGATCCAAATGTTTACAAGATAAACATTTACTTATAATTAGAAGGTCTGTTTTTAAAAATATAATATCAAATGTTTTAAGCAACAGATTGACCCAGTATTCCATGGGGAATTTTCAAAGTTTTGAACTCAGATTGAGACAAACATGTTTACAAAACCAAAATCAATGACTCAAGTCAGGTAGAAAATGAACAAGAAATAAACTACATTACTAGGGGTCACAATGTAGCTACTAAGAACCAACTTTTTACAAATCAATAGACTGACTTTTACATTTACAGTATGAATTTAAACAAACATAACAAAAATTATCATATCCACATTAGAAAAACTGAAGAATCATTGCACTATCATATATTTTTTAAGCAACTGCCACACATAAAATGAGATCATCAACTGATGTGGTGATCTATGAAACTGATGGTTTTGATTTCAATGTTTGGATTCAAACAAACTGGCTTTGTGTTATTGCAAACAAAAGAACTTACTGTGTTTGCTTCTTACAATGAATAGAAGAAAAGCTAAATAAGTTTAACAGAGGAGCATTTAATATTCAATCTGTCTATCTAGGGTTTTATCCTCTAGACTTAAATATATAAAATGTAATCATACTTCTGTAGATTTTTCTGAATGTAAAGAAGACACTGCTTCAGGATTCCATGCTCATCTTCTTTAACAGCAGTGGAACGATGCTCTCGGTGTGGGATTTCCTCACTATCCCTGGTTGTATCATCATCAAGATCTAGTAATGCCCTCTTGCGGGATGGTTCATCTGCTTCTTCTTCTTCTACCTCATCTTCCTGACTAATGCTCACATCATCCAAATAATCACGGTCCCGCTTTCGTCTTTTCTCCTAAATAACGGTGCAAATGGTTTGGTAGCATTTGAGGAAAAAATAAGGTGAAACTTACTCTGCTAGGGAATCCCTTAATAAGCACAGTGGTCCCACTCAATAAAGCCCTGTAGTAAATCTCTAAGATTCATATAATGTGGATATGGTCATCGATTCTATTAAAGGGCTTGAATTGCTTATTTGGCTAATCAGAACCAATTATAATGTGATTTAACAACAGTAAATACCAATTCTGTTTTATTTTTATGCACTGTTATGACAACCTTGTTAAAGCATCCCCCAGGATAAGATACCCTCACCATAACATGCTGTGTTACACTTTGGATCCCTTGGGCAGGAGAGATGCATCATTTTAAAGGGACAAAGGACAACAGCAGTACGTAATGCAATAATAGCTTTGCATATGCTTTGAGAGTTCTGCAACTTTAACTTTGTTGCCTGAACTGTACTATCAAGGACACATAACATTATTGTAATAAACTTTACTTTGTGTGCTCATGTAACTCAGGAAAACATTAAGATGTCTGAATATCTGGTTAACATGAAATAAGGTTCACCATACAATTCTCTGTTCTGGATCTTGCCCCAATTTTACTTTTGAGTTCACATCATTATCTATCAGAATTTACTAAAATAAATACTCAATGTTATGAATTACTTTTAATTAATAAATCTCTCAGTTAATGACAAACTGTGTATCTGAATAAATTTTAGTCTCTCCTGTCATCCATTCAACCTCAAAATAAATTTATTTTTTGTTACCACATTTGTGACTTTAACCCTGAAAATACGTTACACTAGGCCACATGATTTTCAACATAGCAACTCAGCTGACCACCACAAATCTTTAATATTTTCATTGAAAGATATACCGCTAAAAAATGGATACTATTTGCCATCTTATAGTTTTTACCATATCTAGTGACTATGGCCATTGCTAGTGCCAACTCAGATGTGTACGGACATCCACTACAAAAAAGATGTAGATGTATTTATTTGCTCCTGACAAAAAAGAGTGCCATGTTCGTGCATGGTGGTCAAGATTTAGGCAACAATGGACAAAAATCTGCAGGAAGTCTATGATCCAATGATTAAGGTGCAACACTGAACATGCATTGCCTTTATTGTCCCCATCTACAGTGCTATGAAGAGGGAGTACTGTATGGAATTCACAGCAATAATGCCTGTCTCCGTACTTTAAACATTTCAAGTAACTGCTTGACAACCCATACAATCCTTTCTTTTAATCCTTAATGCACATACTTGTCTAACTCTTGTCCATTCTTTATAGATGACTACACAACACATTATTCAAACAGAAGTGGATCAAACATTCAAGGATGAAAATAAATATACAAGATATAAATAAATAATGATCTTGATGATGTTATAATAATACCACCTTATCTTAAAATATTATTACAGTTAAATTTTGTAGACTGACATAATTCAAATTTATGGCTTAATATAAATTAATACTTGTCATGTTTGTGATCAAAGTGTTAATAACAAATCTGCACTGCCTGAACTTACTATAATGATGAATGTTGGTAGAAAACATGACCCCTATTAGGGATCATTCCTTCAATTGTTTGACAATGGAAAAATGGTGCTTACAGCCCTGAATGTTATGACTGCATTTTCTGCAGGAGCAGTGTAACAAAAGTATACTTCAAATTTAGAATAACCAAAGATCAAGTTAAGTTGCTGAAACAAAAGTTCAGAAGATAAGCAATCAGGGGCCACAACTCTAAAATATTACTCAAAAGGCTGGAAATCCAACTCTTTCAAAGTCTTATTAACCTAAAGATGCAAAAAAAAATTTAAACTCTAGTAAAATTATCTTGCAGGAATCAAATTTAAATAGGCAGACTGCTGGATAGATAACATGATTATTATATGGCTCTATAGTCTTGTCAAGTGGAGCCTTAACAAACAGACCATTAAAAAATTCACTTTACTTCATTAAAGTTATAAACAGCAATGTTAGACAAGCTTTAACAAAAACTAGAGCTATTTATGATGGGTTCATTGCAAAGGGCCCTTGCAACAATTTGTTCTGGAGGGCCTTAAGCAGGAAATTCATGGATGCAAATGGGATGCATCTAACAATAAAGGGTCATAACTCCTTTTGTAAAAACAAACAAAGTAAAATGCTGGCAGTCAAATTCATACAAAGTTCCACTCCATCAGTTAATGATACAGTCACACCTGTCAGCTACCCATTGGAAAAGGCTGTTTACACAGGTTACCTATGAATGAAGGTTCACCACTCTAACATTGGTTCTTGAACAAATATACCATTTGTATTTTATTATTATCATTATTATTATTGTTATTATCCTTGAAAAGGGTTTATTTAATAGATTTCTTCAAGTTTTCCCTGTCTTTTTGTTCATGAAGTACATGTTTGCTTATATATCAGGTAAGGAAGCAACTAGCTCAGCTGCCTGTATATTGCATTTGGTGCCAGCTGTTTGAGAAGTAACAGACTTTGTCCAAGTATAGAAAGTGTCAATCCTTTACTGACATGTCACCTTTGTTTAAAGACTTGTGATCACTTTAAAGTTAAAACATTGTTCCCATCATATGTTTACTACTAAATGTGCAGTTTTCATTCTCTATATTGATTCTGCGGAATTCAGCTTATCATTCCATGAATATTCTGAACCAAAGTAATATCTTATATGAAATAAAGTATACAGTGTTGATCCATGATCTATTCTTGGATTAAAAAGAGTAACCTAATGACTAAATGCCTGTTAACATATTCATCTCAAACACTGATGGAAATTTAAGAAAATCTACTACGTACTCTTTAACTATCTGTTTTTCTTGGACCACAATGGATTTTGTGCATACGGATTTCTAAAGACTTTTTTTTAACACTATTATACTACTTTAGCGGCATTTTTGTTTTGTAACATACAATAATTACAAGCCACTTTCCTGACAGAAATGAGGATTGTTTAAAAGCTAAATTTGATTATTTGCATCATAAACAATATTTTAAAGGTGCTCACCATGATCTCGATCTGCAAACTATGATCAACTAAAGACACAGAACTGTTTAACAGGTCATATTTGACAATGTAAAACAAATCGAGTTCTCTATTGATCATAATCCGGAAGAATATATTTAGTACATTAATCAGTGCATCTCCCCATCACATATCAGAATTAAAATTTACCTCAGGTATTTACTCTGAATACCAAAATTTCTAAGTAATATTGTGGCTTTATTCAAATTCTTTAAAAAACAACAATGAGGCAATGAAGAAATTAGTCAATTTAAAGTTACACTTACAGTTTCACTCAAGTACAATGTGTATAAGCATGATATGGTTTGTTTACAAATAAATTCACATGACACGTCTTTACCTGAACAATGCCATCCATGGGAAAGCAAATGCTCCATTTCCATGGTTGATACACTAGAGTGAGTGCTTGATTAAGTAAGAAACCACTACTTGCATGGGAAATACCTGGCCTTAAACTTCAGAAAGCTGGTATTCATTTAATACATGACTTATATAGAGGAAATTTCATGAAGGGAAACAGGAATGGCCAGTGAGTTTAGGTAACCACTTTATAAAGGTAATTGTTAGGGCAGGTTTGACTGTATGTATTACATATGCTTAAGAAATCTACAATACATATTATATTCTGTTTCATACAAAACATCCTTTAGTGATATTTAAAACGAAAATTATTCTACAGATTATGGACAATTATTCTTCAAGGAATATAAAGATGGTCAACGCATTTCCATTTATAAACCTCATCATGCTTATGTCTTTCTTTGTCCTTGTCACTGGACTTTTTCTTCTTCTTCTTTTTGTGCTTGTGTCGTTTCTCCTCATGAGCTGGGGACTGCCGGTAGGGATCTGGGGAGGGGTCTGGGGCCCCTACTTTCAGGACAAGTTTCAAGGGTTCTTTCTCTGGCCTCTCATCTAAAAATTGTTAAATGTAAATGTATGAGGCTGATAAAATATGACTGGACAAAATAAGCATGGTCAAGATTTCTTTAGAAAATTGTGTCTCAACTGTCAACATCATTATAAGGGATCATATTGCCAGGTGAAGTGGTTGAAATAGTCACCCTTCAAGGTGTCAGCAAAGTCAACTTCACCATGCCATGCATATGCACCTACCACCCATTTCCAAGTTGATATTTAGCCACAAACTGTTAAACTTTGCATGGATATAACAAACCATTTTTATACCCTATATGCTTGCTTGTAAGTTCAGCCCAACTTCACATACATTCATTGGTCATCACATAGTACACTGGCAGATTTGTATCTGTGCAATTTGTTAAGAGTAATCAGTAGAACAAACAACATAGCCTCTGATCTGGCACCACATTATGCATCAAGCATAGAAACGTGCTTTTTTCAGTAGCTTCAGGTGCTCTCAAGTTGTACCAAATTACAATTTTATTGCAAATGATGCAAATGTTAAAATTTAAGAAGTGACTGAAATCCATAGCTTTTTTAAACCCACACACCAAATATTATATCACTAAATAAGTTTTTAGACTAAACAATATATAGACAATAGTGAATTTATCCAATATTTTCACCCAAATCATAATGAAACGAGTTAGTTTGTCTTCAATGAATTATCTATTTTTGGGGACAGTTACCTAATTTTGAAGTTAAGCATCTGTTAACAGATTTATGTATTTTAATTGTAAAACACTTGTCAATTGATCTCGACACTACCGCAAAAGTGATAATTATGTCTCCAAATCTATAAATGAGACAAAAACTAGTCATTGTGACAACAGCGACCTGTGTTAAAAAGTGAACTGTTTGAAGAATACAGTCTCTTACACTGGATGACTGCTTCAATCCAGTCACTTTCCTTAAACAAATTGAGTCTTTAGGACTCTTAAATCATTTGTTTAAAGACAGGCAACTGCTTCATTAAGGTGACCTCTTCAGGGTTCCTGCAATCTTTACAATTTTAATTCCATGACTTTTCCAAAACTTTTCCAAGACCTTTATGCCAATTTCAAGAGTACCTACTATGTAAAGTTACGACCTCTAATACTTACCTAACACAAATTTTAAAAAAAACAACAAATTTTACAGCTGACTTTAGGAATACTTCATTTTATTGGATATGACATTCTCTTTGAATGCCGTGAGTACAATTATGTTTAATTGCGGTAAGATCTCTGGTTGTAGTCTGACTATGAAGTTTTAAGGGAACCTACTCTACTTTATGAAAATTTCAATAATTTCAAGGTCCTTGAAATGCTTTTCTGTAATTTACAAACTTTTCCAGGATTTCCATGACTGCATGAACCCTGCCTCTTGCCAAGGTCTACAATATAGGCTAGAGAAAAATAAATGTAAACAAAAAGAGATTTTCCCATTGTCTGTCCATTTTTTTTATATGAATAAGATCACTTAAATCTTACAGCTGATAAAAAGGACTAAACCATTACAATGAATTTAAGCCAAACATGATAAGTTGTACTGATTATAGAATTAGTTTCTCTATGCATAACCAATAGAGTAAAATAAGAAATATTTATGGAGATAACATTTTATGGGGCTAAACTGTATACCTTAAAACCCAATCAACAATCTTATTTTTGTGGATTTATTTGTGTGGATATTCAATAACTACAAGAAAAAGAAAAGAAATTAAACCCTCCAGGAATATTTCTGACTCGGACATCTATTGATAACAGATATTTAATTTGTTTCTAGTTCTTGACGAGTGAAGAATTTTGCATTTGTTGGGGTAAGCCATTTCATACAGTTTGGCCACCTTCAGACATGTCCCTAAGCAACCTTTTCTGTAGTATTCATAACTTCTCATCCTGCATCCCAGAATGCATTTGGATGAATCTAGTCAGAAATACTGTGCTTTTATATATCTAGATAGGCATCAGTGTATATCCTAGGAGTGCAAGACTGACTGCCACAAATCCCTTAGTGTCAGAACTGGGGGGGGGGTAGACTGAATAAAAACAAACCTTGGTGTCAAAACTGGGGGTAAAATTGAAAATTAGGAGGACTCTGATGCACAAATGAGGGTAAAGGGAAACACTGAAGCATACAAGCTGTAGGGACAACTCAGCCCCCATGACATGTCAACTCAGGTACAGTATGGGACAATTCAGTCCCAACCTCAAACAACAAGTAGAACCGATGGTTAAAGACAAGCCAGACAAAACAATAGCAATACCCAATTAAGATAAAGCTTGAACCCATTTCCATTGTTCATCTATGCTACAACATTACTCCAACACATTCTAGATGAGAGTGCACAAACCAAAGCCATATACTTACAAACATGTATGTATAAGGCTTTAACAGCATGTGAACACAATACTGGCTATACGGTGAAGGATTAAAAGTTAAATTCTAATAATAGAAATATAAAGAATTGAAAAGCAACTCAAAGGAAGATAAATCCTTCCTAATATATGTAAACAACTATATATAAACATGAAAAACTACTTTAAAAAAAAGATAAAAGGCAACAATGTTAAATTCTGTAAAAGGCATACAAAATAAAAGATGATAAAAAATATAAAATCTAAAAAGTTTATGGTCCAAGTGCTAACAATGGATATCCCAAGCTAATTTTTGATCAAGATAAAGACCTTTTGTCCTTATTCCATGGATGTCCACTAAGCAATCAAATTTAAGGCCCCTTATGATGATAATAAACAAGTGGTCCTACTTAACACTTGGGCCCAGTTGTTTTTATCAATGCTTAATCTTAGCTGGGCCCCAGAGTTGTTCCAAAACCAAGGCTGACTTGTTTTGGGCTAATCTGTCTTTGGTCTGCACTGTCCAGACCTCAGGGCTGGCCAAATAATTTTTCAGCCACTTGTCCAGGATAAACTGTTAAAGAAAATTCACTTGTCCCAACTATCTTTTCCACTCCATTTTACAAATTTCAAATGCCAGACCACTTGCCTAGATTTTATGAGATGTATAAACCTTACTTTACAGAAAAGACAAAAGAAATAATGTATATCATATTTATTTCTTCAAAGGACTTAATTTTCAAGTCTATTGTCAAGATATATACAGTTTCTTGCTTGATATGGAAGTCATAGTACTACCATCAGCTTGAAAAGGAATTTACTGCAATTTCAAATTTGCACAACTTCTTTCAAGAAAATCGTGAATTTGTCAGTTCCATTGACAAATACATTGGTTGAGTTTCTGACTTGTGCCAGTCTAGGATATTGTTTGCAATAACTGAAAAATTCCTTTTTTCTGGGTCAATGAATTCAAGCCGTAGAGAAAAATTCCTTTTTTCAGGGATTTGTGTTGATAAAGCATTACGACCCATACCAGACAGAGGTGTTTAATTCTGGACTTGTGGAATTTGAGTCAGGGCTTATGATTTATTTATTGTCACCAGCCCTGGACCCGTGTCTAGTCCTACCATGTAAGACCCATCAGGGATGATGGGTCTTACTGCCTAACTAATGGCGCTGTGTAGCATGTTTTGATGTCAACTAACAGTGTAACGAAAGCGATGAAAGCCGGAAAGCGATGAAAACCGGGAATGCTGAAAATGGGTGAGGTTGAAATATTATTCTTTAACGAAACAAATAAAAAATATATTATGCCTATTGGAACTATAAGCAACGTTTCATTTCGTTCAAGAAACATATCCTCCACATGAACCTACTTGAACATACCTCGACTACCGTCGCATTGCAACAAATTCAAATGTGTCAACGGAACATGAAAATGCATCCATTTGCTAGTGTCATATTTTGATTCCACCAGGATAAAGACAGCACAGTAAGTATATTAATTACACATAAATTAGTGGAAGAGTGTCGATATTGGCTGCCAAGCGTGTGAGATATTCCTTAAACTTTGACTACTCGTTCCGATGTCAACGACATTGGAACAGGCTATGCAAGGTTATGCAAGGCCGTTATTTGGGTTGTAAGACGTAGCATTTAAACAAAAACATGTGCTATGTCTTACATTGTAGGACTAGACCCGTGTCTAAAACATTTTTTCTTTGAGCACTGCATGTGAATATGACAGTAACGGACGTTGTTACAGCAGCTGCTGATTCAGGAAAAAGAACAATTATTTTTCCGTTTATAACCTGTAAAAAAAATGTTAACTATAGTTTTAAAAAATATGAAAGACTCAAAAAGATACCTCTATTTTAACAGTTGTAAAAAAAATCAGGTTGTATTTTTTAATTAAAAAAATGTGTTGACCTCGCAATACGCTACATAGTACCGCTTGTGCAAGCAGCAGGACGTCGCCCCTTTCCCATCACAAATATCGTGATGAACCGTTCACACAGTATGACCAGGAGTATAATAATATAGTATAGTATAATACATGTCAATTAATCACGAAAAATGGTGACACCTGGCTTTCAACTAGACCATACTACGATTGTATAACTGTTCATTCCTGTATTGGCGTGGAAAAGTTGAAAACGCTAAAAATTATAATCTACCATCATATGAATCAATTGCTTTCTTCTCCGATTTGTGATGCTTCTTGTGTTTCTTTCCCATCACTTTTACATCGGCAGACAAAGGAAGTTTACACTTCCAAGCGCATGCGCAGTGGAAAGTTTTGTATCGGTGGCTATAACGTGCTAAAAGGACCGGTCCTTTTCCCCGAAAAGGACTTTCTTCTGAAAAAAGGACCGATAATGTTTTTACTAATAGAAACTATTAATCAGTATTTCTGTTTCAAAAATTAAATAAATTTTGTGTAGTAACTCATTTTACATAGCAGTTAATATATCCTTTTTAACGTAAATTGTTGGGTCCTTTTCACGAAAAGGACTTACCGTCTGCGAAAAATACCCAGTACGTTTTTACTAACATTTTCAGTCTATATTTCTATTTCACGAATGAAATTAGTTTGTGTATTAATATAATCAGTATTGTATACAGACTTTTTAGTAATTCAATATTAGGGTAACCTCAAAAATCGTCTATCATTAAATGTCTTGCATTTCATTGGAGAGAAATTACATCTGTTGTTTTTTTGGATTTTTTTTTTTTTAAATTACCTAGTACATAGAGTATTTTGATAGTTCTCATTGTTAATGCAGCAGCCCAACATCCAACTATACTGAAATGAACGGAAAATTAATAAATGTGGTTAAACGGCAAGGATATTATTGTTTTGAAAAACAGATGGACAAGAAACATAAATTCAGTGCAATGGAACCGCAACCAGGCAAAAATGATATTCTGACAATCCACAGTCTCTACCAAACGCTCAGCGCTTCAATGCGCCGGTAAGACCAGTTATTGAGGAGAGTACCTCCTGACAAATGTGGCCATTGTTGCGTATACTGGAACATTTCCTCTGAGATAATGCCATGGGCATGTCATCAATACAGATAGAAACATGAAATATATAAGAATGTGAAGAATGATCTGAAATTATAACTAAAGCATGACTGAATAAAAACAGTAGAAATTAGAATGAATAGGCATTTATAGACATTCTGAATATTGTTCTTCACGATATTGTCTATTGCATACATGCCTTTTACACATGTATTATATCCAATGTATTTGTTTTGGAATGCATACATCAGTAAGAGGAGAGACGCTAGCTACATCACAAAGAAATACAGAAATACTAGCAGCGTCAGTGCAATGTTGGATCATCTCAACTGGGTATCAGTTAAATCCAGGCGAACCAAGGCCCAGCTGATAATGTTATACAGAATAGAGAACAATCAAGTGGACATACAAATACTTAACCTTAGCATATAGCCAAACTAGGGCAAATCACAGGAAGAATTTTATACTGTTACGTATATGTAATTTAATTACTTGTTTGTTAGTTAAAAAAAATTATTTTATTTTATTGCATTACATGTTACTGTTACTGTAATGATAGTTTTGTCTGTAGGATTTGAATTTTTTTACTAAATTCAGTTCAGTTCTGACTGTTTTTCTTATTCTCACAGTAAACAAGTCATGATTACAACATTGTATTTTTAGTTGACCTAGTTCTGACCTTGATTCAAAATTGGTAAACAAAGAGTGAAACTTATTGGTCGTAATCAAGGTCATATTGGCTTGCGTAGTCAGCTCTGTTGTAAACAACGTGGTTTTTTTTTTTGTTTGTTTGTTTGTTTTTTTGTTTGTTTTTTTTATTATTATTTTATTATTATTGAATGTTATAGTATGATTCGTTTTCATCCATGGCGTACGTGACAGTTGGCATGTGGTCTTACTGCGCCATTCGAATTAAGTGACCACGTAACCCCGTCACGTGATCTAGAGATGTGTTTAAAATTAGCGTTTTATAGTGATTTAATTTAGTCGTAATTTCACACCTTCAGAGCTCAGAGGTGTTTTCTGTTGTTGCAAATTTGAATTGAGTTTTTATTTAAAAAAATTTGTTTTCCCTGGAGACTTTTTCTAGCGCTTATTTGAATTCTTGGACAAAGACATTATTTGGAAATTATTCGGAATTCTAAAGACGGATTATTAATTCTTGGATTCAAAAAGGAACTGTTGTCACATCAACACAAAAGAGGTTGTAGAAGATGTCATCGCCTTCCATCTTGGGACTTCATCGGGATTCGAACTTTGATTCATTTAGCACTTTTTAGTGATAAGACTTATATTTTTAAATTCCAAGATTGATTTTTGGATTAGATTCACAAACCGTAAGTCCTTTTTCATATTTTTACCTCGTTTTCTAGGGAAATAAATTATTCTGTTAAATTTACAAAGCTTGTTGTCTTCACTCTTTTCTTTGTTACTGTGTACGAGCCTAGTTACGTAACAAAGAAAATTGGGGTTCTCGTTCTTGTGATATTTGAATTTCAGCTAAAATATTTCAGAAAATTGTTTTTTGAAATTTAAATTCCCCTAGTTTCCAGAATATTTTAAATCCCAAGTACTTTTTCACATTTCGTTTGAAATCTTTAGCGAAATCAACAGAAATTTTCATAATGTCATCAAAAGTGGAAACTTTTTAAAAAAAATCCTACTCAGGAGCAGTTGGATAGTTTGAAAAAAGATGAATTGCTTGAACTTGCCAGAAAATACGATCTTTCTGAAGCAAAAGCTTCTTTAACGAAGCAAGAAATAAAAAACATTTTGATCCAGTACTTGGTAGAGAAGAATATTTTGGATAAATGCGTTTTGGCTTCGGTTAGTAAGTCTGTATCATACTCTGACATAAAAGTAAAGGAATTAAAACTGAAATACAAGATGGAATTGGAGTTAAGAAAGCTCGAGCTTCAGAAAGAGGAGAGCGAGAGAAATAAATGCAGTTTCAATTGGAGAAAGACAAAGAACAAATGCATTTACAGAAAGAAGATAAACAAATGTAGTTATAATTTGAGAGAGAGAGAGAGAGAGAGAGAGAGAGAGATGCAAATGCAAAAAGAGAAGGATGAAAAGGAATTTCAAATTAGAATGAAAGAAAAAGAGCTGGCAAGTGAAAGGCACGTTTCCATTTCACATACAAATTCAAGTTTTGATATTACAAAGAATATTAGGTTAGTGCCCCTTTTCAGAGAAAAGAAGTAGACAAATATTTTCCTCGTTTAGAAAAGGTCGCTGAAAATTTGAAATTGCCAAGGGAGCATTGGTCTCAATTATTACAGTGTGTATTTGTTGGTAAAGTTTGCGATATTTACCATTCACTGTCAGTTCAGCAAAGTGCTGACTATGATGTGGTTAAGGAATGCATCTTAAAGGATTATGAGTTAGTCCCTGAGGCTTATCGGTAAAAAATCAGAAACTATAAAAAAGAAGCTGGACAAACTTATGTCAAATTTGCAAGAGATAAAGAGCAGTTATTTGATACATGGTGCTTAGCCAAGAAAGTTGAACAAGATTATGAAAATCTCAAACAACTTGTATTACTTGAAGAGTTCAAGAACTGTGTTCCTAGTGACATTAAGACTCATCTTGAAGAGCACGAGGTCGAAACCTTAGAAAATGCTGTTGTTGCTGCTGACAAGTGTTTCTTAACTCATAAAGTTCCTGTTGTAGGCAAGTCTTCCACTCAGCAGTCTACTGGTAAAAAGGTATTTCAGCCTAATACGACTCATTCTAAAACTCAATCTGGCACAACTTTTAAAAATCAAGCTTCTGATAAGCTTGATTCAAAATCCTTGTCTCTTCCTTCGTGTACCTATTGCAAGAAGAAAGGACACGTTATTTCTGATTGCTTCAGATTGAAATATAAGCATCAGAACCAAGACAGACCTATCCCAAACGCTCTTATTTCTAAGAGGTCAAGGTCACGGTCATATATTATAAGCAATACATTTGTTGGGTCTAATAAACCCCAGTCTGATTTTATTTTAGAGAATTATGAAACATTCATGTCGAAGGGTTGTATATCACTCTTGGGTGATTTGGCCAAACCTATCCCTATTAAAATTCTAAGGGACACAGGAGCTTCTCAGAGTCTTTTATTATCAGGTACTTTGCCTTTTTCTGAGACGTTTTCTTCTAATGAGAGTGTTCTTATGCAGGGAGTAGAGTGAGGCTTTGTTAATGTTCCTCTCCATTGTGTAAATTTGTCATCAGACTTAGTTTCAGGACCTCTGACAGTCGAAATAGTGTCTTCTTTACCCGTTGAGGGCATTCATTTTTTACTAGGCAACGACCTATCTGGAGACAAGGTTGTGGTTAATCCACTTGTAACTGACAAGCCTTCTTTGGATCAGAAAGTTGATCCAATTGAAAAAGAATTCCCTGATTTTTACCCATCTTGTGCAGTTACTAGAGCTATGGCAAAGAAAGCTCTTGAGAATGATTTTGATAAGAAAAGTATTCCTTTAGCTGACACATGCATTGGTCAGGCTTTTGATGAGGTCACTTTCACTTCTTGTTTGGATCAATCAAAAGGTATTGATCACAGTGATCCTCTTTTAACTACTCATTCTCTTTTTTCTAATCAGGGTGACAAACGACAATCACTTGTCGTCGAACAGGAAAAAGATCCTGAGATCTCCTATTTATTTCAGAGGGCCATTAGTGAAACTGAAGCTACTGAAGTACCTGTCTGTTATTTCATTAAAAATGGAATTCTTATGAGAAAATGGAGACCTCCTGAGGTACCTGCTGGTGACGAATGGTCAGTGAACTATTAGATTGTAGTTCCAAAATCTTACAGACAGGAAATACGTAGTCTGACCCATGAAACTCCTCTGGCTGGTCATTTAGGGATTAATAAGATTTATCACAAGATCTTGACTCACTTCTATTGGCCAGAAATCAAAAGTGATGTTTGTAAATTCTGTAGATCTTGTCATACTTGTCAAAAGGTAGGAAAACCCAATCAGAAGATACCTAAGGCTCATTTGCAACCTATTCCTGCATTTGACGAACCATTTAGCAGAATTATGGTAGATTGTGTTGGTCCCTTACCTAAGACCAAGTCAGGTAACCAATACTTTTTGACCATTATGTGTGCGTCAACAAGATTCCCAGAGGCAATTCTTTTGAGGAATATAAAAATTAAAACTATATTAAAAGCTTTGATCAAGTTTTTTACTCAGTTTGGCCTTTCCAACTCTGTCCAATCGGATCAAGAGTCAAATTTTATGTCCGAAATTTTCCAGCAGGCTATGCACGAATTAGGCATTCAACAATTTAAATCTTCTGCCTATCACCCTGAGAGCCAAGGGGCTTTAGAAAGATTTGATCAGACTTTGAAAAATATGATTCGATTATATTGTTTTGATACGGGTAAAGATTGGGATGAAGGCATTCATTTACTTTTGTTTGCTGTTAGGGAGTCCGTTCAAGAATCTTTAGGATTCAGTCCCTTTGAACTATTTTTCTGACATACTGTGCGTAGACCATTGAAGTCGTTGAAAGAGAAACTTCTTTCTAATGAAGATAATGAACTCAATCTTCTTGATTATGTGTCCGATCTTAAGTACATGTTGTCAAAGGCTTGTGAGGTCGCAAGAGCGAATATGTACTCAACTCAGTCAAAAATAAAATCAAGATATCATAACAACTCAAGGGATATGAGTTTTCAGCCTGGTGATAGAGCTCTGGCTCTCTTACCCTTTCCACAAAATCCTCTTCAGTCCAAATATTATGGTCCGTACACGATTGAAAAGAAAGTAAATGATTTAAATTACATCATAAATACACCTAGGAGGCGAAAACAAAAACAACTTTGCCACATTAACATGTTAAAGGAGTATGTTGAGAGAGATAGCCAGGTAAATCATGCAATTAATTTAGTTGTACCTGTCCCACTCACCGAGGATGCAAGTGAAGGAATTCAATAGGATTCTACTGATTTTGGAGCAACAAATCTTCGGAATTCGGAAATTATGAAAAATCTGGAACAGAAACTTTCGCATTTGCAACAACAAGAAAGGAATGAACTTAAACAGTTATTATGTGAATATGAGCACTTGTTTCCAAATGTTCCGACAAGGACAAACAAAATTTTTCATGACGTTGAAATTTTGAATTCAAAACCTATGAAACAACACCCATACATGATGAACCCTCTCAAACAGGAATACTTGAAAAAGGAAATTCAGTATTTGCTGGAGAATGATTTCATAAAGCCCAGTAAAAGTGACTGTAGTTCACCGTGTATACTTGTTCCGAAACCAGATAAAACTTTCCGTATGTGCACTGATTATAGGAAGGTGAACAGTGCGACTAAAACAGATTCATTTCCATTATCAAAAATTGATGACTGCATTGATAAAATTGGAAATGCCAAGTATGTCACCAAATTTGACCTTCTGAAAGGATTTTGGCAAATTCCACTAACGGAAAGAGCAAAGGAAATTTGGCATTTGTGACTCCCGATGGACTCTATCAATACAAAGTGATGCCGTTCAAGATGAAGGGTTCGCCAAGTACCTTTCAACGTTTGATGAATATGATTACCTCTGGTCTAGATAATTTTGTGAAGATTACATCGATGATGTCATCATCTACAATGACACCTGGAAAGAACATCTAGCCACAATTCGGAAATTCTTTGACAGACTCACTGGTGCAAGTTTGACAATCAATTTATCTGAAAGTGAGTTTTGCCGTGCTTGTGTAACTTTTCGAGGACATTGTGGGACATGGACAAGTTAAACCTATTGATGCTAAGGTCAAGGTTATCTCTGAATTCCCTGTGCCTGTCAGTAAAAAGCAACTGGTGCGATTTTTGGGTATGGCTGGATACTATCGGAAATTTTGTTCCAATTTTTCTAATATTGCTGAACCTCTGACAAATTTATTGAGCGAGAAAAACAAGTTTCTTTGGACTGAGAAATGTCAGAAGGCTTTTGATAAGTTAAAGGCCGTACTTAATGGTGCACCAGTTCTTACAGCTCCAAATTTCAATCATTTAAACTATCTGTTGATGCAAGTGATGTTGGGGTTAGAGCAGTATTGATTCAAGAAGATTGCAATGGTGTTGGTCATCCATTGTGCTAGTTTTCTAAGAAATTAATTATGCACCAAAGGAATTACTCAGCAATCGAGAAGGAATGTTTGGCTTTAATATTGGCATTACAGCATTTTGAAGTTTACATTAGTTCAGCTCCTTCTCCGGTTGTTGTGTTTAGTGATCACAACCCCCTTACCTTCATCGAGAAGATGAAAAATAAAAATCAAAGATTATTAAAGTGGAGTCTTTTGTTACAGGAAAGGAAAAGGAAAAGACAGTTTAATTGCAGATGCACTTTCCCGTGTATAGAAATTATTTCATGTATACTTTGTATAATTCATAAAAGTTCCTCTTATGCAATTTTTTTACCTCCTGTATAATTAACATATGGTGAAAAGAAAGTTTTATTATATAAATCTTTCTTTTTCTTTATGGGGGAAGTGTTACGTATATGTAATTTAATTACTTGTTTGTTAGTTTTAAAAAATTTTTTATTTTATTTTATTGCATTACATATTACTGTAATTATAGCTTTGTCTGTGGGATTTGAATTTTTTTTTATAAATTCAGTTCAGTTCTGACTGTTTTTCTTATTCTCACAGTAAACAAGTTATGATTACAACATTGTATTTTTAGCTGACCTAGTTCTGACCTTGATTCAAAATTGGTAAACACAGAGTGAAACTCATTGGTCGTAATCAAGGTCATATTGGCTTGCGTAGTCAGCTCTGTTGTAAACAACGTTATTTTTTTAATTTTTTTTTTATTATTGAATGTTATAGTATGATTCGTTTTCATCCATGGCGTACGTGACAGTTGGCATGTGGTCTTACTGTGCCATTCGAATTAAGTGACCACGTAACCCCGTCACGTGATCTAGAGATGTATTTAAAATTAGCGTTTTATAGTGATTTATTTTAGTCGTAATTTCACACCTTCAGAGCTCAGAGGTGTTTTCTGTTGTTGCAAATTTGAATTGAGTTTTTATTTAAAAAAATTTGTTTTCCCTGGAGACTTTTTCTAGCGCTTATTCGAATTCTTGGACAGAGACATTATTTGGAAATTTTTCGGAAGTCTAAAGACGGATTATTTATTCTTGGATTCAAAAAGGAACTGTTGTCACATCAACACAAAAGAGGTTGTAGAAGATGTCATCGCCTTCCATCTTGGGACTTCATCGGGATTCGAACTTTGATTCATTTAGCACTTTTTAGTGATAAGACTTATATTTTTAAATTCCAAGATTGATTTTTGGATTAGATTCACAAACCGTAAGTCCTTTTTCATATTTTTACCTTGTTTTCTAGGGAAATAAATTATTCTGTTAAATTTACAAAGCTTGTTGTCTTCACTCTTTTCTTTGTTACTGTGTACGAGCCTAGTTACGTAACAATACTGAAGTCAGCATCAACAGAATGTTGCAGGTTCACCTTTTTTGCACGTACAATAGGGATCTGGAACCAATTACCATTAACAATTGCAGAAGCTTCTGACTTGGTATCTCACAAGCAGAAGCTTTGCAAAATCACACTCTAGTGCACTATTCAGCTGCAATTAAGACTCGGTGATTCTCAGGGCTGTACCGGTTGAGGTTCATCTATCTCATCACTGCTACGGTAGCCTGATTGGTCTGAGAATGAAGCGACAAAAACCAGAATGACACTCTTTTACTTACTTCTACCTTTTGTATAATTACTCTTCTGTCTGTTCTATCGCTACCTTCGTTCCTATATTATTAACCACGCACCACCCGCTGCTTAACAGTCACGTGTGACTGCGTTATCGTATTTATAGATACCGATATGCATTTGTAAAATAAATGGCCACCAGCATCATCATTATCTAGACCAACATGTCGTTCCCCGCCTCTTTTTCTGGCCACCAGTCATGTTCAGAAAAAAAGACAGAAGACAACTTCTTGATCTACATCATTATCTCCATCAGCTTCGTTGTCGTCGTCGTCATCATCGGCAGGAGACAGTATACTCTTCGCAAATAATATAGAGTTTAAAATTTCAATACTGGATAGCAAAGGAAATAAAATTGCTCTTGATATGGAAGTTAAGAACCAACAAACAACACTTATTAATATCTATTGTTCAAATGAAAATTATCCAACATTTATTTTTTGATGTAGTTGCGTAAGTTATGAAGAGCTCGAAAATCCGATCACTGTTATCCGTGCAAAGTGGAACTTAGTTCAGGATTGTGATATAAATGTATATGACGATAGAACAACAAATAAGCCGAAAAAGCAAAGGAAATAGTACTGGATCTGAAAAAAAGAATCGCTGAGATCCGTGGATAATTTGTAATCCAGAGATTATAGAGCAGAGTTAGGTTCAGAAAATAAACCTTTTAAAATGGTAGAATTAATTTTTTATGAATGAAGAATGTTTAAGTTTTGTTGATAGTAAGAATACTCTGTTAAGTCACAGCTATAGGTCTAACCATTCCGTGATGATACTAGCCTTTAAATTTCCATGATGTAGATGGGGGTCATGTTTATGGGAATGTAATAATTCGTTGCTAAAAGACAAATTATATGTAGAGAAGGTAAAGAACAAACAAATTAGAAGAAATAAATTTACTGTATACCACTACTACTTTTGTTGTTGCTGCTACCACTACTACTAACTATTATCACAGAATTGTGTATTATTAATGTTTATGCATTACATCCGAACTCAAATGTGCCCGTGTTTCGTTCCGCCTACAGCATTACTCGGAGTGATTTATTTACGTCTTACATTATTTCACAATATTGAGCTCCGTTCACTTCATGCAGCACGAACACAATGCTTGCAACGACAAAACCGATAAACTTAAGCGTTATCGCCGTGGATTGCACCATAGCCAGGGTACTTATAGGCTCGAGGTGGAAAATAATGTCACAACACAAAAGGTTTTGTCTGGAAGCTGTCCACTCTTACACGAGCAACCTTGAGCTGTTCAGGTAGGTGAAAGATATATTGCGTTTCTCTTTTCGCTATCTGTTGCATGTGATAGAATTGTTCGATATATTGCATGTTCATGTACATATTCTACATTTTACAAATAGTTAGACCTATGTCACATAACACCATGTTAATCTAAACAATATAGTCTGTTTTCAAGTTAGCCATTTTATAAATGATCAAACGAATTGAATTCATTTAAATATTTCATGTATAGAAGGACGAGAAAATGTTTTAGTTCTTATAGTTATGTAAGATTATTCTTATTAGATACAGATTCATATACAAATCTGGTTATTGTAGTAATAATCTTGTACAGTTGTTCCGGCGAAATGATTTAGCATGTAACGAGCAATTTCACGTGCGCGCACGCGTAGCGTACAACATTCCATTTGTGCGTGACATGTCTCGTGTCCATGCGGCTTTAGTCATTTTATTTTCAGCTGTTTGGCTGTCTGGATATTTGGATATCTGGATTTTGAATGTGTGCCTTTGGCTGTGAGATGAAATCATCAATGCAGAGTCGTGAGACTCGAACCTGTGGGCTGCTGTAGGTGAACGACGCTGGCTTGGAGAGAGATGGTGGATGTCTCGTGTTGGTCACTTCGGGACCAGTGGGACTGCATCGAACAAAAGGGCTCCAGAGGGATCCTTCGTCAGACTAGGAGGGGCGGACCATGCATGTTGGTTCCTTGATCAATGGACATAGGTGGGACTCCAAATATTACGAGTTACGTTCCGTGTTTTTTTTTTTTTCCTAGTTAATAAATTTATTAGTATTACTGAATTAAAATCGTGCGTATTTGTGGATCATATTATCCATAATAGTATAAACTGCATACTTTATTACACCCTTGGTGTATTCTTTCTTCTTCTAAAGCTACTACTAAAAGTGCATTCTATTCTTGTTGAGCTACTCAAACTCTCCTCATGGAAGAAAAGGAGTTGTTGAAGAGAAGCATGAAGTATCCAGGGATAATATCATGTGGTGTTTTGTTAACGTGATCGACGAATGAAGTGCCGACTTCTGGGAAAATAATTCTTTCCCCCTTTATTGTATGTAGGTAGCTAGGTCTGTAGATACGGAGGGAGCGGCAGGGAGGAATCGATCCATGCAGGAATGTATGAAAGGGTTGCCGAGTGGTCTGAGGAGCTCGCCATTACATATCACTGACATGTCACTCACGCTTTGGTTCGAGTCTCAGACTCCGCCAACGTGGGCACGTGCGAAAGTTTGCCATTAGCTGTCTGTGGGTCGGCAGATCTTCCTGGGGTTATAGCCTATCATGTGTTCAGAAAATGGCGTTATTAAACATAATACGTGGATGGATGGATGGGTAGATGTTTTGTGCAAAAGGTGATGATGATAATTGTTTAAGGATTGTTAAATATTTTTTAACAAATATATTGATGCATAGACGTATTCAGAAACTTTTTCAAATGTGTCATTAGGATTTTAACGTAGCTAATTTTTTCGGTCGTATCACTACGATGTCGGCAATGTTGTAGTTTAGTGATGTCTAGCACTAGGGCATCTTGCCGCAGACATGAATAATGTCCCACCCAGTCACATTATTCTCACACTAGGCTGACCAGTCCTAACACTAACCTCTTAAAACTGATCGCCTAGCGAGGCAACTGCTAGTATTTTTATAAGTCTTTGGTATGACTCGTCCAGAGTTCGAACCCGCGACCTCCCGTTTCCGGGGCGGACGCTCTAGCCACTAAGTCACCTGAGCGGTCCTTTTCAAATGTAAATTGATCATGATGGCAGAAACTTAATTTGCATTGTATATTCTACACACATTTAGGAGCAATGATTACAAATGTAATACCACATCTCTCTAATCTATTTAATTTCTTACTTCTTTCTTAAAACTTAAGATATATGCAGTTGTAGACACAGGAAATAAAGATTATTTTGTAAGAAAGATGTTCATATTCTACCAGCGACCAGTTACTACGATAACAAAAATTACACAAATCGTACGAAGCAGTAACCCTATCGTCTACCAATTACGAGAACAAATTTTACTAGATCGTCTCAGTCTTTGAGTATGGGCTCCCGCACATAGGGGCAAGGGTAGGGGCACTCGCCCCCCTCCCCCGTTTACACTTCTAAACATGTTTTGGCCTAAATCCGTAAATTTTAACGGCTGACAGCATGTTTCCTCCACCTCACCCGCGAAACCTGACCTCGAGAAAACTTTATGAACACGAAATGGTTGTTTTGAGTTTTAACCTTTCTTGAAAGGCTATACATGACGGCCAGGATAACTGGCAGAGGAAGAAACGGGGAAAACCCCGATAAGGACCACCAACCCACGGGAGACAACTGGCAAGCTTTCTGATAGGCGGCATTGTTCGACCCTGAAAGTGGGACCCATGCCAATAGAGGTGAAAGGCAGTGATCAGTCAAGACGAGAGCTTTGGACCATTCGCCCATCCTTGGCCTGACAAAAAAAAATGGTATGATATGGTATGGTAAGGATAAAACAGAGAAAGAACATGTACACAAAACCAAAAGCTCTGCAGGTATGTCCGACAGATAATACTAGAAAATAAATACAAGAGAAAGTGGCGGTGTACATTTCGACTACATCGCACTGTCGGCTCTAGGAAAAAGGACAAGATAGATAATACTAGAAAATAAATCCTACCCAACTTGACTAACGCATGGTCGGGTCAGGTAAAAAGACAAAATAAATAAAAATATCTTTTTTCAGACTATCCAACTGCACCAGAGTTGGATTAGAAATATATATTTCCACTTTTTGACGACATTGTAAATGAAAGCCTGTTTTCACTTAAGATTTCAAATAAAAATGTAAAATAGTACGTGGGATTTAAAGACTAGGGGAATTTTAATTTTTCTGAAATATTTAACCAAAATTCATATATCCCAAGGACGAGCGACCCAATTTTCTCCTGTTACGTGTAGGCTGGTACAAATAACAGAAGAAAAAGAGTGAAGTCAACAAGCTTTGTATAATTTAACAATAATTTATTTCCCTAGAAAATGTAAAAATCGGTAAATAGGACTTACGGTTTGTGAATATAATCCAAAATTTAATCCTAAGAATGAAAAATAAAAGTCCTATCACTAAATAGTTCTATTAGAATCCAGGTTCGAATCTCGACGACATACAAATATGGAAGCCAATGACGTCAGATGTGGTCCATGTACGAATATCAACAATTCCTCAATTGAATCAGTTTTTGTTTCCGAATAATTCCAGAATACATTTCCATGAATGTCTTTCAGAATTTTTTTTATAAGTCAGCTTGCTGAGTTTCCAGGAGAATAAATTTTTTAAATCCCAAAATCAGATGAAAAATGTGGCAACAATTAAAAAAAACACCTTGTTCCTTCAAGATGTTTAAACGACTATGACAAAAATATTAAGAATGAGTATTTTAACCCCAAAAACATTATTTCAAGTCTCGCGAGATGGGTCATGTGGTCTCTTACTACAAGAGATCTATCACGTACACCAGTGTAACCCTACTTAAGAACCAATAATAAAGAAACGTTGTTTACACATAAAATTCATGCAATCAAAGTATGGCCCTGATACTGACCAATCATTTTAACTGCCTGTTTACGAACTTCCCAACCCAAGACGAACTAGGTTAACTAAAAATAATTCTCATGTAACACGTTTTACGTCTTAGATAAACAACATTTACTAAAAGAAAATATCGAATTACTGAAATTTCGAATCATTTCAATCATTACAATAAAATGTAATGAAAACAAAAATAAAATAAAAATTTCAAAACTAACACACAAACGATTAATTACATATACGTAACAAAGTAATCAAGCATAAAATAAGGTTTCTTATCTTTAGAGGTGACAGTGTCAATATAATCATCAGATTTTCCCATTCATCAACGACTACCAAAAAATAAATAGTGCAAAACTGGAAAATAATTTAGATTTCCGTTGATGATTAGGAATAACGTGAACTTTAAAAAAAACAAAACTCTCCCTAATATACAGCATGCAATATAGAAGTAATTAGTTATCAATTTTATTGCAATCAAACTAAGGTGATTTTAATTCACATCTTAAAATAAAACTGTCTAAATTGATTTGAGTAGGTACTAAAGCCTAAACACCAACCAAAAGACGTTTTGTTTGTCCGAGCCGCTTCTGATCTTAACCACCCTATTAGATATTGGAATTATGTTGGGGCGTACGGAATCCGGATGACTCAGACAATTCGACTCTCCTCCCATAATCTTTTATGGGAATACTAGGACAAATAGCACCAATTGCATTCTATAATCAACAATGGGTCCTAATGATTATTATTTGGTATATTTCTCAGCATTTGAACCAATTTTTTTAAAATTTTTTTTAAGGAAATACAGCTTCGGATAACTTTGTTTGCGCTTGGCTAGGTTTAGACTAGAGCTGTATGATATGCGTCGAATAATATTACGGTGTAACTGAATAATGCAAACAGTTATTCGTTTTGTTTTTTTTTTTTTTTTTTTTTTTGTTCACATGCAAGTTACTAAGAGAAAGCATACCCTCTATACTGTACTTAATTTTCTTGACACAGGCGATTAGATTGAGTTCAGGATTGTTGGTATCTATCCTCCAACAACCATATATAATGATATCGAAATTATTTAGTCATTCCTGTGTATTCTTCTATAGTCATAAAGTACATCACTCTTTCAAAAAGAAATAAACCTCGATTATGATAAGACTTGTAAAGACGCCTTAAATGACTAAACCACATACCTGGCTGAAACACAAATAGGTCAGAAATATAATCGACGAATTTCAATAAATCCAGACATTTGATTTTCTTTTCTCCAGATTCTGATAAATAATCCATTTGTAAATAGGTATTCGTTGCAAATTTCAGACGTACATACAATTTCTCCCCAATATCAACTTTGGAAATGGAAATGGAAATAAAAGGTTGTAATCAACAGCCTATATAACAATTACGCAGGTTCAGCTAGCAATCGAACATCCTTGGCCTTATTCTTAAAGTCAAAAAAATTTCGGACGTAATTCGTCGCCATTAGGAAACTTTTGAAACTACGTTTGTTGGCCTGACACAATATGACAGAGGAAGGATAAAGTCAGAATCTGAACTTTGTGGCCTTTTCTGTTGTAACATATGTGACGTAGTCTGCAGGAAGACAATCACTCAAACACTTTGTGTGTTCCTACACCTACTTCTGAGGCTAATTCTTGACTTGGTAAGTATATTTTTTGGCTCTTAGATTAAAATTTAAAACTCCTTCTAAACTGCAATTTTTTTCCTTAGGACTACCGTCTTAACTGCAAACGTGAGACACAGATCTGTCGTCTGATAACGTCCATGAAGATTTGAAGCCCCGGCAGATCATTGATGGGTCTATATTTTTGTTTGCAGTTGGACTCGACTTGTAAGAGAGTATAAAATGGTAAATCTTTATTTGGATACATTTATTGAGGATTTTGTGGTTCTGCAACCCACAAATTTAAAGGTCCATCGAACTAACAATTTTGAGATATGCTTGGATTGTAGCATTGTATATTTCAATGAAGAATATATGGTAAGATCTGAGAAAACCGAATAGTTGTACCCAACGTAACATGGATCCAGACTGTATGCTAAAATCATGTCGAGTACTTTGCATTTTAACGTGTTTGCTTAAAATGGATAGGATTAACCATATATTAAAACATCTTTATTTTAAGATAATTGGACAAAACTATGTCCAGAAAATGGATCCCTTATTCGTTCAATCAAAATGAAGTGTACAATGATATTCAACAAATCACACTGTATACGAAAACTCCAGGCAGTGTAATGGTTACTTAGAATAAATACCTCTCCTCCATACTAAAAGACAATAAAATGTAATGGTGTGGTAGAAAGCTGGAAGCGTAGACCTGGAATAGAATTTCATAATATTGGCGTTTACCTCTTTATTCAGTTTTGGGTAGGGGTAGCATATATTATTAAATCAAAAGAAAACAAATATAATTAATAGCAAAACTCTATATGGAATTATCTGATAATTGCTACATTTTACAAAATTCTAGGATGGAAAGTAATAATAGCATTGAAGATATGTCTTTGTTGCCGATCGAAACATTTAGTTTATTGTCAAGTACTGGACATGATTGAATAAAATACCTTTGTTTGCTTTAAGATTATGAGACAAATAGTCGAGGCTATTTAGTATTTTGAGGTTAAGAAGTCTAAGATCTTACTATATTAAAGTTTGACGTCACGCGTCAATCACAAGAAGCGATGAATGGTAAAGAGAGATAATAATACAGATGTTAACATTTCTTTGGAAAAACGGATCATCGAAGTAAACAAAATGGATGCAGACAAGAATAGCAAGATCAGTGGCTATTATTGTCTAAGGTAATGTATTAAAAAATTCTGTAAAATTAAGGTGGAACACAGATTAATTTCAAATGTCCCGCTTATAATACTGCTTTGTTTCCCAAATCACTGGCATCATGCATTTCATTTCAATGGTGCTGTTAAATACAAAACTCATATTATGTAAAACTTTCATACAAAATAGTATGTTCATTGTTTTTGCTTTCATTTTACGGATGAATTTTCAGATGATGCACATATGTAGATAGTTGCGTTTTACAGCAACTCATTTCAGTTTTTGGCTATATGGTACAACCTAAAAGTAAACATAGATTGCACAAAAATTTAGATAAAATCTTCCAGATAATTATAAACATGAAGTACAGCAAGAAAAAAATTTAAAAGGCAAAAATATTAACATTCTGTAAAATGTATGATTTTTTTTAAATAAAATGCGTACTAATTGCAATTACGGAACAATGTGATGAACATTCGTTAAATAAATCTATCAAGTTTTAATTTAGTTGATAGGAATATAATTCAATGACACTGGTGTACTTTCTAAAATAGAACATGTTACTAATGATTGCTGCTTATATAAAATTGATTTTATTAATTGATGAAAGGGAGATATTTTTACGACGAAAGTAAAATGTTATATTCACAAATATTTCTGATTTCATAGATGGAGGAAATTCGAAATATTCGCTTAGGCTCAACCATTCCCTTTTCTGATGAAGAATTATTGCTATGGACCCTGATGTAACAATTACAAGGTAAACCTGTTGTATGTGACACAGATATTAGTTTACTGGTATTTTAGGCTGTTGTCCCATAATACTGCAGTTACATACAAATATTTATATAATGTAGATCCATATTACAATAAAATAAATAGAAAGTGAGATGAGAATGGACAAATAAAGCAACCATAATAGAAATATGTAGTAAGATGACACTGGAGTAACATCAGATAGATGTCATATTACATATGTGTGCATGAAACGGAGTGATTTTTTTAATTATATATTTAATTATGTTATATAAAATAGTTACACAGGCCAGTTAGGTTCAACCATTCCAGTTTCTGATGCTGAACAAATGACAAGGACTACTCTTCACCAGTTACAAAGTGCTATATATAAGGAGTATTTAAACAATCGGACTAGCGATATAAATGTGTATGGGGGATAAGTGACTGAGGATTATAAAAAGTGTTTGGAGTCAAAGTCAAGAGATATGTGAAAAGGTATAGTTGTTCCTGTATTTTTAAAATTTGCATACTGGAGGACCGGCAATTTGCCCAAATTCTGGTAATTTCCTTCGCATAATCTAATACTAGTATGATGCCCCTTGTCTTTTGTAGTGAATCAATCTTGGCATCTGGGTTATTCACCCTAACTGATAAGTGCATTTTTATGTTTAAACAGACATTAGGATGTTTGATAACTTTCAGAATATAAATTCCAACGTTATGCGACCAATTTTCGGTTTGTATTTAACATAATCGTTATGATGCTATCTGCCGCTCCTACATGGCTAATGCCTCAGTATTCACGAGTTCGTTCCTCTTCATTTAGTTTAGTAAAATGAATAGAGTAGGATGACCAGAAGCAGAAAGAGTGTTTCAGTGTCGTTAATGAGTATGTATGTATGTATGTATGTATGCACATGGTGGATCAGAGGCAAGTCCTTCTAACTTATTTTATCTAATTTCAAGATGTTGGTCCATGTGTAACAGCATTCCAAAATCCAGAAACATACAAGGGAAAACTTAATGATAATCATGCATGTATACATACATAATACATACATACATACATACATACATACAAGGGAAAACTTAACGATAATCATACATACATACATACACACAGATACATACATACATACATACATACATACATACATACATACATACATACATACATACATACTCTAGTATTGACACCCAGTTCTGGTGTCAAAAGATTTTATATAGGCATCGGTTACAGTGGCATAGGACTTGCACTTGAAAAAGCACGCCGTGTTTTCTCTTCAAATATAGGACTTATACTTTAACGCTTTTACCTTAAAAACATAGCTCCTGTATCATTGACGATTGATTCTTAAATTTTATTTCAAAAATCTGTTCCTAAAGAGTTGAAATTAACATGGAATTCATATTTAGACAACCATAAGAATAAGTATCATTTTATTGTAATTAAAGAACTCCCATCGCTTGTCAAAGTAAAGGGTTTCAGTTTACTGGGCATTAAATTTACTGTAATTAAAAAAGAAATTAGGGACCAAAAGCATAATTCAATTTTAAGGGGATCTAATTTTACTTATCTTCTGTCTTGAAAGGTGTCGGTGTATTTGATTTTCAGGTCAATTAGTGTTTCGTTATAGGGATGACCTGCAATGCGATATTATCGTTCTCTTTGATGCGTGCTGAAAAATGGTTAGAAGTTAAAAGACACCCTCATAAGTATTCAAAGTGGACTACCAAGAACAGTAATAGAGTATATTCTTTGCAAATCTTTCCGATATTTTTCGAGGATCAATACTTATTTTGACTTCTTTAAATGGAGCTGGAGTAGTCGCACAATCGTCATCATTTTGTTTTTGTTGTAGTAGCAGGGGTGGATCTAGAAATAAACTTGACCGAGGGGGACGTAGACAAACAGCCAAATAATCTGAAGCATAGATCACTGGTGGGTCCAAGGAGGGACCTCCGCCAAAACTGAAGCCATCTAAAGGTAAAGTGAATTATCCTAGTACGTACCTTAAGAAGATATCTAGCTTGCTGCGATATCGACAACGGTAAGTAATAATAGAATATTATTTATTTTGCAGCAGAAAACCAGCAGTTGAGGATTCAGTTGTCATGTGGGATATGCCGCCTAAACCGTATCAGTTGTGTTCTTCATTGTGGACATTTAACATGCCTGAACTGCTCAGAGACGCTCAAATACTGTCCTTGTTACGGCACTCTCTTTATAAGCAGATATCGCATTTATTTATATCCTCTACATTAAAAGAACTACGAAAGAGACGTGCACACGGTTGCATTACAGTCATCCACCATTAAGAATGCTATATTTTGCCAAGCGCTACTTTTGACTTTTTTTTTTTTTTATAAAACTGCATAAATCTTAAATATTGTCACAAGAAACTGTTGTGGCATACACAATCGTGCTACCAAATTTTCAAGTCAAATAAGTGCACACTTAATGGCGGACCATTTACATATCACGGATAATCAATTACATAAGAAACTAAATCTACATTTATGACTATCCGCTTATCATTCATGTAGGAAGTATATACTATTTGTTTAAATAGGAGGAACGATGTTTTGCCAATACTTCCGTCTTCTCTCAAAACCCTAGTGGAATATGCGTAGTTTGTGGTGCTTGCTACTTTTGGACCGCTTCCAGTTTTCTCAACAATTGTATTTGTGGTACGAAACTCACCAATTCTGTAAGCTACTGTTGTGTATAGGCGACAAAAAAAGCATTTTGAGACACTTTTTGAAATGCTACGGAAGAGACATACAACTTCGTACGAAATGCAGCTAGTTAATTTTGAGGAAATTCACGGATTATAATTAAGTTTTTTAGGGGTGTGTGGAAACAACACTTGAGCGTTCTTCTACATAACAGGTAAAAACTTCTTAAGATTTTGCATAAATGCATCGAGCGAATTATTTCCTTGGATTCTCAACCTGCATCGGAGATACTGGAAGGAATCGGATTTTAGTGCTTTAGAGGTTCCATCCACGGATAAATAAAAACTCCAGTTGAATGGACATGGATGTGTTAGTACTAACGAGTGACCAAGAAAGGAAATATGCTTTTTAATTGAGAAATTACACATGCTATTGTACTGACTTTTTATATAGGTACTAATTATATTCCGCTTTGTATAACTTAAGGTTGCAGTTATTAAAATCTGTAAACATTATTTGTAGCTCATTTGATTTGAACTGATTCGAGGATGAGGATAGTTTTTTCCAATCCACGTATCCAGTGTTTTGGTAGCTTTCGTTTCTAAGATTCATGCCATGGCAGCATATTTTCCTTTCATGGAAATCTGCTAAGATAATAATTCCTTGAGGAAACACTTACATGATAGTTATTGGCTGGTGATGTCATATAGTGTGGAACGAGAAACGGCGATTTTCGCAGGCCTGGATGGTAAATGTTTCTGGCAGGGTTCGTGGACGGATGAAATTTCTTTTAGAAATCACAGACTTTTTCTTTTCATCGGCTTGGGGTCTGCATTATGCACTGGAGATGAAAACTGAATTCGAATCACTTAAACATCACCGAATTTAAGCCTTCATAAAGTATTATAAGTAAATCATATTCAACGTTAGCTTTCTCTTGCCATCTGAAAAGTACCTAAGTTAATTACAGAATATTATTTAAATTAATTTTGTCCGCCTATATAATACTTGGTTGCTTCAAGAACAAGCGACAGAACTGATTTTTCAGCTCCTTAAACGCAGTGTTGTTTGTGAGAAAATTTTAAACAACGACCAATGGGTAGTCGTATGACCTTACTTTTGACATGACCTTACCAAGGACATGAGAAAAGAAACTTTGATTGAATTAGACGAAACATCCAGCAAGTATTCAAAAAAGAAGTTGAAAGTCTTCCTGTTACAATATGCTAAAATCGGCAACTTATCATACCTTATATACTCGCTTATAAGACGAGTCCAACTACAAACACATACACCCTGATCTGCCGTTACAGGCCTATTGTATTTTGTTCTACAGTTTATTCCTAACAAACTGCATAACCTAGATATGCTGGCGCATTGTGAAACGGCAGATGTGGGTCTGTGGATTTTTAAGTTGAACTCAACTTATAAGCGAGTATAGGGTGTAAGATAAACCAATATAACTATAAGCTTAATTAGATTTCAATGCTACATTTGTGATAGTTACGATTAACGGTGTTTGATAAATCTAATGGTCATTTTGTATAGAAACAAATACATGTTTTTATATGAACCTTGTATTTGTTCGTGGTCACTAGAAGCAAACAAGGTAAAATACTTCTGAGATATTAAACAGTATATTTCAATGCAAGTAATTATTTTGGAAACACAGAAGGATTCGCAGTCGCACGAGTAATTATCAAAGCCGTGATTAATTGGACAATTTAGCATTAATACCTGAAAATGATTGTTGTAATGACAAGGGAACAGAAATTACAAAAAAGAGTTTATATGCAAATGACACATGGATCTTTCAAGACCATGTTGAAACGGTACGCAAATAATATCGCAACGCGGGCGGGTCATTTACGCAAGGTGTTTGGACGATATAGTCTACATCAAAACCTTGCCATGTTCAATTCAAGATTTGTGCAAGGACGCCTTTCATCGTGAGCAAGGGATCGGGAGCATTAATGACGTTCATGAGATAACAGCATCATAACTTTGAGTGAACAGTATTAAGTTTTACACACAAATTTCATTGTCGCTATTTGTATGACAATCTAATGCACCATCATACTTGTTGACGAACAATAATACTATCACATCTGTTGTTAAATTCATACATCAGATTCTTTGTATGTCCATACATTGATCGCATTTACTGATAAATCCTTACATTGATCACATCTTTTGATAATCCACCCGTTCATCGTATCCGTTGATTAAATATGCATTGATCATATCAGTTGACGAAATATGCGTTTGTTCTATCCTTTGATGAACTAGGTTAGGATTATCAGTTGTTTTGGTTTAGTTTGTGAGAGATGGAAGCAAGGGTGTGAGCCAGGGTGTCAGAGGTTGTGTTATCATTAATTTTCATTATATATATATATATATATATATATATATATATATATATA
>JAECUM010032267.1:0-49032 GCA_016617855.1 Megalonaias nervosa
GTCAAAATCTTAGAAAAAGTTGTTCTATCCTAACTTGTATCTCATCTGAATTCAAACAGCAATGTACAGTCTGCATATCACCCTTGCCACAGTACTGAAACTACTCTTCTGAAAGTAGTCAGTGACCTTCTCTCTGCTTTGGATAGTGGAAAGATTACAGTCCTCACTCTTCTTGACTTGTCTGCAGCATTTGACACAATAGACCATGATATATTACTTCACCGTCTCCAGCATATATTTGGCATTCACGATACAGCCTTACTATGGCTCAAGTCCTACTTGGTCAACAGGACGCAAATTGTGTCCGCAAATGGAAAACACTCCAGCCCAGTTGATCTATGTTGGGGTGTTCCACAGGGGTCTGTTCTTGGACCTGTTCTCTTCACTCTATACACTCGGCCACTCTCAAGTGTCATAGATCATCATCCAGTGTCTCACCAATTGTATGCTGATGATACCCAAATATACAAATCTTGCCACCCAACTGAAGTTGAAGCTACCCTCCAAGGCGTAGAGAGGTGCATTTCTGATGTGAAATCATGGATGACATGTAACAAGCTGCAGATGAATGATAATAAAACTGAAGCCATTCTGATTACAACACAAAGACTTTCTCATTCACATCCTTTACCTCAGACAATAAATATCAGCAACACCAATATTAAATTCACACAGTCAGTATGAAACCTCGGTGTTACTCTTGACATTACTCTATCATTGCACCAACATGTTATGAACATATGCAGGGCTGCATATCTTGAGCTGAGACGCATCAGCTCCATTTGCAAGTGTCTTTCAGTTGATGCCACTAAAACACTTGTGTGTGTTCCTTAGTACTTTCAAGACTGGACTATTGTAACTCAGTTCTGTCTAGTTCATCTCAATATCTACTTTAGAAACTTCAAAAAGTTCAAAACACAGCTTCTCGGATCATCCTTAGAGTCCCTCGATCAGAGCACGCCTCTCCCCTGCTCTCTACCCTACACTGGCTATCCATACGATCCAGAATTAAACACAAAATTTGTTCTCTGTGCTATGTTTCACTGATGGGCTCCAGTCCAACATACCTATCTGACCTCACCCATGTGTACACACCAGCAAGATACTTACGCTCTTCTTCTGACACTCTTATTCTCATTATTCCCACTATGAAAATGAAATCATATGGACAATATTCTTTTGCAGGGCCCAGCAACGTGGAATGAATTGTCCACTGAACTTAGACACAAATACACAATGATCTCATTCAAGAGCACTCTTAAAACTCACCTATTTCATCTGCAAGAACAGACTTAAAGACCTAATAATGTTTCCTTACCTTAAATATTTACATCATGTTTTCTGTTTTCTAATTTCGTGGTATTTGTTTTTATTTTTGTAATCATATCATTATATATGTTTTTTAAGTGTTGTCAAATGTTGTAAAGCACTTAGACCTTCTAAAGATTAGGCGCTATACAAAGTCCTCATTATTATTATTATTATTATTATAAGTCTGCCACTGAGTCTGAGGCAGCTATTTATCCAAAGAGATATAAGCCAGACTCTGTGGCAGCAGGAAACGTCAAATATGACAACTAAGAGATGGAGAAATTTTCAGCCACACTTCGTTGATTCATTGGATCTGAAGGAATGCTACAGTCATTGCAGACAATATCCCAAACTGGCAAATACTGTAAATCCAATCACTTTATTTCTCAAAGGAACTGACAAATTCAGGATTTAATCAAGCAAATCTCATGACAGTTATGGACCTCATAAAATCTGTGCAGCACAATATATGCATGAAACTAGCCAGCATCTGCAGAAACTTCCTGAAGTTGAGTTGCTGACACTCCGCTGTTTTAAAACTGGATGAGAATGATCTGAAGCAAAAAAATTTAAGCTTACCTTAACACAGCCTACAGCATAACTTATTATGGAAATACACTGTTAAGATATGGAAATGCTGTGTGCATTCCAGAAGAACACGGTTGAACTAGGTGCTAATTTGAGTACATATTTGGGGCATGAGACTTTGTTCTGTCAATTGATCAAGTCTTGAGAGATGAAGTTAGGTTAAGTCTGAATTCCACTCATTTCTTTTCCAATTTTGCCGATTGAAGTACTGATGCTACCATATTGGAGCAAGAAATGGTATGTATAAGACACCATGACACTGGAAAACCATAACATTAAGTTTTTTTTTTTTGTTTAAAAAAATGCTCTACACTGTTTCTTTTGTACTTTCTCTATATTAAAGTGCATATATCTCGTGAATTTAGGTAGTAAATTACATTTTTGGACAGGTAGGTGGGACGGGTGAATTTTATGAAATGTATCCTCAGCAAGTGGATGAAATTTTTTTATTGGCTCTGAATAAGCAAAAATTTTCTTAAATGATTCTCATTGGTGTGCAGGAATTTTTCATTTTATTTTCAAACTGCATTAAAGTAATATTTGAATTTGCATACTTTGAACTGACAATATTTTGGAGTTACTGAGGAGCCACTGGATTTGAAATCTTGTATGTAAGTTTAGATTTTCTCATAATATCTGTTACTTAATCACAAAACTTTCTAGTTGGTCCTTTGCTTGATTGGCATATAGGTTTGACAAAACCTTGTCAGAAGAATTAAGCGAAAAATGGCAGTGTAGACAAACACATTTTGGTTGAGATGTTTGTTCTGCCTGAGTAGTTGACCTGATTTTCATGCCATCATAATAATTTTTCAAAATTTGCAAATTTTTTGGACTTCATTATGCATTATACATATTTTATACCCAAAATCTAGCCTCATAAATATTCTTACCCAAATTGTAAATATTTCTAGTTGGTCTGTTACTTGGTTGGTATGTGTATAATTATCACCAAGGATAATCCTAATGCTCATTTCTGAAATATAAATAGTAAATAGTTTGGTTAGGTAGGTTTGTCACGAGTTATCCCATACAATGTTAATTTATCAGGGTAGGGTTGAACATAACTTTAATAAAACCTCACTCTTTGACAAATTGGGAGAAAGTATTTAATCTTGGATAGCATCCAATGCTCAGGATACTTATTTATTTGCCTGTCAGATGATGGAGTGTATAATGTTATGACATTGTCCATCTTATTTATATGTTTCATTTGGTGTCATTTTGTGGCACAGCAACACATACAGGTTATTTAGTGTTTAGCCAATTGATGTAATGTGCCTTGTCCAAGACATACCTTGGTAGCTGACCCCCGTTGATACAATGCTAGGTTTGAATGTGCACCCTTTCAGTTGTTTGTTCAGCATTCTATCCACTAAACCACTGGGGCTTCATATTTATATATACCCATATGTGTATTACCCATTTCATTTCCACACAGCAACTTCATTTTTACACCACATATCTTTGCAAATTTTTTTAGATGACTTGCATTTGGGGTGAAAAAGAATCCTATTGATTTGTAGGTAAAATTGTCAAATATCTAGGTCTACATCACAGACATGGATCAAGCTTTATGGATGCTTGCACTTGGATTAAGAAAGAAGTCGTTGATTTTGGGATTAAAAGGTCAGGGTCAGGGTCACTGGCTGATAAATGAAAAATGGTTTCTGCACAAGAACTTCAGTTCTTGACCAAGTGACTTCTCCATACTTTGTGCATGTCTTACAGCTTGGGTAAGAAAAAGCATATGAATACATGCCAGTTACTGTGCTTTTGGCATAATCATTATGCTTTTTTTCACCAAATTATGTATTACTCTAGACTGTATATGGATTATGCTTTTTTGGTACATTAAAAAATAAAAATAAAGCAATGAAAAGTTGTTTTTATTATTTTTATTATCATCTCTTTAATTCCACTCATATTAACTTGAGAATATTCGTAAAAAGTGACTGATGCATAAGAATGGCATAAAAGTACTTTCCTTATTTACTGTTTATAGTAACTGTATATGATCCATTTATGGGTTTCTTCAATATGAACTTTGCCTCACAGATTCATTTTATTGATAAACTAGTTAAGTTGTGAACCAGTCTGTACTTTGAAAGAAAATGGCACCAGAAGTTAAGTGAAATACTTTACAGTGTGAGTTGTGGATGTTATATGACAGAAACTGTTAGAGCAGATGGATCTTTTCAAACTTCAAAACATGTCAGATCAGAGGATATGACAGATCAACCCCACTTTACAAACTTTCAATTAGTAATGAGAGTAATGTAATACAGCACTCTGAGCACCTGACCTCATTGCAGATTTCCAGTTTAAATTCATTCAGTGAAAGTTACACATGTAGACTAGTTGAAGTGAGTGCTGAATATAAATAATTTTTCAGTATATTTTGTGCTTATATTCTGGATCTAATCCATATGAATTTTGCCCATTGAGACAAGAATTTTGACCAGCTGCAGAACCGGGTTAGTAGTACCAATGTATCTTATTCATACATGCTGCAATTCAAGAATGTAATATAAAATAATAAAATAAGATAGAGACAAACAGTCATGCATATAATTATGTTTTTATAAAGGATAATCAACATATCAATTTTTAAAAAAATAATAGTTTATATAATTTTATATAGTGCATGGGTATTAAGGCCATTAGGATACAAAGTATCTAAGTTATGAATCCAGTAAGTTTCTTTTATGAGTCTATTCATGTCTTCATGCACAATATCTGTTGCCATGAAAGAAAAATCGAGCAGTGAGTGATTATTGGTATTAAAATGTGTTGAAATATTAGAATAGAACTGCATATCAACTGATGTGATTTATTTTATAACCTGTAAAAATTTTAACATGCAATCTGTTAAACAAAACACTTCAACCAGTTTCTAAGAGAATGAATAATCATCGCTTTCGTATAAAAATTATAGAGATCCTCAGTTCTCCTCTAATATTTCAACACATTTTAATACCAATAGATATTGAGCATGGAGACATGAATAGACTCATAAAAGAAACTTACTGTATTCACAAGTTAGATACTTTGTATCCTAATGGCCTTAATACCCATGCACTATATAAAATTGTAGAAACTGTTATTTTTTTAAAAATTGATATGTTGTATATCCGTTATAAAAATATAATTGTATGTATGACAGTTTGTCTCTATTTTATTTTATTATTTTTACTGATTCAGGTTTCATTGGAGACTCGTGTATCTTTTTGATCCTGTCATATATATATAATTGTTATGATGATGCATATCCTTTATGACATTACATAAATGACATAATTGTTATTTTTAAAATATAAAGATGTCACCCGTTTCTTTCAAAACATTTTGTGCCTGAAGAAGCATACAATAAATGCAAAACTAGTTGCACAGAATTATCGGCATTTGTGTTGTTTTTTATCCCAATTCTAAAAGATATGTAATACAGAGGTTACACTTTTTACACCCAAATTACACTTTTTTTGCCACTTATAATACCAATAATTACACTTATACCTCTTGGGGGTTGGGACTGGCATGTATGCATATGGATTGCAGGGTCAAAGGTCAAGGTCATTGTGATTGAAATCGGGTATCTGGACACAGGTTTTTTTGGACACCGTTGTGACTCCAGGTTAAGTTATCAGAGATAAAATCATACATGTCAAGTGAAAAGGATTTCCATCATAGCCAAAATAAGAACAGCAGTTCTTGATAATTACAATGAAGAATTAACAAAAAGTTAAGAGTAACAGATTTATTTGTTCCTGTACAGAGCAGATCATTTATTACAAACACATGAATATTTTATCTTTTTGCACAGAGACATGGATGTAGATCCATTAATAACAGACTTGGAAGAACTTTGGGAAGAATTTCTGACCTCAGTATCCACTAGTGTGGCTGACTATCTCAGTGTTGAACATCTTGGACTCATTCTAAGAAGACTGGCTGAAAAAGGTAAGCTTAATCTAATTCTTCATATTTGTGTATTATTAAAAATAATATACTCACATCAAAAGTATTATCTGTCCACCAGTCCATCTATGCATCTATTAATTGATGCATCAGCATTTCTTGTCAGAGATGCAACAATGATGAGTCAATAGCATAGTGATTTTTAGGATATTTTACTTATAATGGATAGTATTATTGTAAGATATTCCCTTTTGGATTACTTATTTTTTTCTTAATTGTTCATGATTGTTTTTATTGGAAAAACTTTATCGTTTCTTAAAATCAGTGTAAATTTAAAGTCAGTTTGTGTAACTACATGCAAGCGATACTTTTTAAAAATCTGCATATATAGAGGAGGGTTGAAATTTTTCATGCAATCACTATAATTGCAGAAATTTTGTACATTTTACAGAAGTTATCTGAAAATATCATTATGTATTATGCAGCTTATCTTACTCTGGGCTGGATAGGTGTGTGTATGTTTATAGGCAAATAAAATCATACATTTCTATTTGATGTAGGAGAATAATACAGTTTGTGCAATGAAATATGTCTGAATAAAATTTTAACCACAATATATATTTTTGTTTCTTCCAGATCACAGAAAAATTAACCGACCATTCCCATCAAGTTTTATTCCAGGAATACCCAATCTGATCATATGCCCTAAAGGTAAATCTTATTAAAATAGTTTGATGGTATGCAGTTTTATTTGCAAATATTCATTAGGAAGACTATTGACTATACATTTCTGTCTCTTGATTCATGTTTTAAAAAAAAATTCAAGCTTTATTTAGTTTTGTCAAAATGAAAATGTTCTCAGGGGTCTATCATAGATTTTGGTACAGCTATTAGTATACATTGGTAACAAAAACTGAGTGTATTTTGCGGTTGTGGTTAAAGACACAATGAAAAATTATCCATCTTTAAGTATTGAACAAGTCCCCTTCCTCTGTCAATAAAACTAATACCTAAGTAAATCATATATGGAAGGAGGCCCCGAGTGGCCGAGTGGTCTAAAGCGCTCACAGTTCCAGACCACTGCCGTCTCACCTCTGGCTGCGTGGGTTAGAGTCTCAGGCTTGGCTAACATTGGTATGTGAGAAAGCCTGCCAGTAGTTTCTCATGGGTTGGTGGTTCTTTCCGGGGTTTTCCAGGATTCTTCCTCCACCATTAATATTGGCCGCCATGTATAGCCTGTCTTGTGCTGAAAAAATGGCGTTAAACCCTACAGCAACAACAACAACAACATACATGGAAATTGCCAGATAGCAGAGGCATTTACTTGGTGGTGATGATGCAGATTGCTGCTGTCTTTTAGGGATGTTTATATTGACAAGGGATTTTCACTGAAATACTTCTCACTATACGTAGCAGATTCTAAATGAAAAAGAAGCCAGTATGACTCCCAGTGTTTGAAAACTGGCATGACACCTAATACCTGCCAACCTTCCAGACAATGTCGGGGTTTCTTTTGAGACTCAGAGAGTATGTTTTGAAATCCAAGGTGGGTCAGTACACATGACTCAATTAAAAGGTTTGTTCGATTGGGAATAAGATATCTATTCATATAAGCCTATAATAAATGCTGGTTTTGCTCACTTCACAGTTGGCTCAGCTTTACCTGAGTCACAGCCACTTTTTGACATTTTACCTTCATAAATGAACCACACTTTTACACTATTCCAACTACTGAAATAGTCATGTTTTGTGTTTTATATAAGGAATACAATCCAACTTCAAGGAAATGTTGGAGAAAGTCAGATTCATAAAGAAAAGTTTATGTCTCAGTTGTTGTGATGTATCATGTGACTACTGCATTGACTTGTGCTCTCTGCTTCATGAATCTGGCTTTGTCAGTAACCTTTGAGTGTCACTGGATTACAGTAAGGACAATCGAAATACGAAATATTTACACATCAATTCATGCAATATACCTTAATATATATATCATGCCAAACTTATCAAACATAAGATGTGTAATTCGCATACTTGAAGCATTCACAGCTTATATACTTTAGTGACCTTGGAAGGCAGGGTGAAACCACTGCTTGGTTAAAAAAAACCCACCTGGCCGTGGAAAACAGGTGACCACTGATTACATGACATTTATATAGGAAATTTGCGGGGAAGGGGGGAATTAGAATGGCCGTTTTTACCAGGTGACCACTGAACTCCGGTGACTGCTATGCCAAAACCTCATGATATGACAATCCCCTAAGACCATAATTTTTTGTTGTCCTGAATTTTTCCTTCTTTAATATCAAAATTTTTTTCCCCAGTAAACGTAAACCCCTCAAGTCTGAATACTGAAACAAATTTCATTTTTATGCTTAAAAATACTCCCAGAAACTGAAACTCTGTTGAAACTTGAAAATATATTTTAGCTGCTAAATTCCAACACACACTGGAACAGATTAATAATTATAGTTAACTGGTACTGTAGTGGTCTGATCTGTGAGACAAGAACCTGGAAAATGCAACAAGGACATGCATGGTTAGAGCAACACTTGACATGTGTGCCAACATGGATTATGGCTGACTGGAAGCTAATATGAAGTCTTTGCACCAGACAAAAGAGTCAGATTTTAAGGCTAATATCATGTATTAATAGCTAAATGCCATTTGAGAAAGACTATGTTTATCTGATGATTGTCTAATTGTGATTGCTGCTAATCATTTGGATGCAATATTAATAGAACATTGTTTATTTTTTAATTAAATATCAGGGCTTTTTAACCAGACATGTGGCCTTCCTTTTGATGCTTTGCCAATGGAGACTGACAATGCAGTTTTCTAAAAGTCGGATTCACTCAAAAGATTTTCTGTAGAGAAAAATCATTACTTGTACAAGCCATGACTGTTATTTGTCTTCACTGACATGTCAAGATGTCAGAATGAGCAGCTAAGCATCATAGGATTGAACTATCCTTATATAATGAAATTAGTTTCATCAATGAGTATGAATCTGTGCTAAAGCCTACACTGAAGAAAGTAGGGGAGACATTTGGCATGGGAACATCTACTGTTTCAAATATGCTAAAGAAAATAGAATTCTACAAGAATGAATTTGAAAACAACAGTGATGTAAACAAGCATTGTTTCAATTATGCCTGCAAATTTGACAAACTGAATGATCTATTGTGGCAGTGGTTTAGCCAAGTTAGGACCAAAAACATTCCAATCTCAGTCCCTATATAAAAGCGAGTAATTTTTCCAAAGAACTATAAATTTTGGACATTAAAGGATTTAACAGATGGTTAGACCATTAGAAAACAAGCTGTTCTGTAAAGAGATTTAAAGTTTGTGAGGATAGTGATGGTGTTGATACAGATTTAGTGGCAGAATATCAAAGGAGAATACCCGAAATTATTAGACATTATACTCCTAATAACATATTTAATAGCGATGAGACCAGCCTCTTTTTACGTGCACTTCCTGACAAAACTTTTTTAGTAAAAGGAGAGGTTTCAAAAGGCCATAAATACTCCAAGAATAAAAGTGATGTTTGCATGCAGTGCTACAGGTGAGAAATTGAAACCACTTGTAATCGGAATGGCTGAGAAACCTCATTGTTTTCAGGACATTAATGTTACAAATTTGCCAGTGACATACATTGCTAACAGGAAATCATGGATGACTACACAGATATTCACTAAGATAGACAATAATAATGTAGACAAGCATACTGGTCATTAGCAGATACAAATCAGTATGTTCTTGGACAGTGCTACATCACAGGGATCTGATCTACATCAGAGTCAAGTGACTCTGAAATTCTTACAGAGTAGCTCAGCATCAGATTTTCAGCTCCTTTGACCAGAGCATAATTTGTACACTCAAGGCTAGATATCAGAAACATCTGCTTTGTCGTCTTTTGGCTAAGATTGATTGTGCAGACAGTGTTAGTGAACTTTATAAGCAAAATTACTTTCTTGGATGATATCCACTGGATTTGGAAAGCCTGGTCAGCAATGACACCTCATACAATCAAGAAGTGCTTTGAATTTTCCAGCTTCCCAATTAATATGGACAGTGATAATATTAGTGAGGATAATGATCAGGATGATATTCCTTTGACTCGACTAGCTCATAAATTACAACTGGACAATGACCCTGAGTGCCTGTATAATTTTGACAATGATGTTCCTGTTGAGGATAATTCTAATGACTGCGTGAATGAACTTGTTTCATGAAAACAATCAGGCTGATGATGAAAGTGATGAATAAGATGATGAATATGTATGTTCTGAGCCATCTGGCAGAGATACGATGTACCATGAAATTTTGGAGCTTATAATGAGCTTAGAAAATTTCATGATAGCTAAGGATGACCATTATTTGGCTATGGCACAAGAAATGGAGAAATTAACATGAGCCAAATTACTAAAGAAAGACATAAGAAACACAGACAACACTCCATAACTTCTTCAAGCCAGGATTTTGAACTGTGAGCATTATGAATTATATGGGGTATTTAAACATTGTGGAATATCATTCAAAATTCCAATGGACTCATAGTAAAGTTGTAAAAGTACTGTATTACATTCCTCAGTTGTTTCTTGTGATGATGACTATATTTCTATGTGGAGCAACTGTATTTATTCATGTGACAGGATATGATTTTCATTAGGAATGTATGTTTTTCAGCTAATTCATCATTAAATGCATTTATTAAAAGTAAAATAAAAAATAACAGGTTTCTTAATTTTGTGTACTCTTATACACACAGACATTTGTGCATTCTTAACTGCATTATCTCTCTCTCTCTCTCTCTCTCTCTCTCTCTCTCTCTCTCTCTCACACACACACACACACACATATAAGCACTCAAAAAGAGACTCTTTCACATATGCAGAAACCTCAGTAAACAAAAATCTTCTCAAAACCAAAAGATATTATGTGTCCCAAGGATTTTGAGGGTTTCACTATATATATATGTATATATATATATATATATATATATATATATATATATATATATATATATATATATATATATATATATATGCTTATTGTTGATCTGTAAAGACCTAAACTTTTTGGGGGTCATATTCTCCCACTACTGCAATGTTTTTAGTAGAAAGCTGTGTGGACCAAGTAGATGAAAGTCCTAAAAATGTTTGAAAAAAATTTTTAAACAAAAAATAAAATTAAGAAGTTGCTGTAATGGCCTGAAAATCTAATCAGGTCATCTTGATTTGCATTATGCAAATATATGCATAAGATTTTATAAGAATTTGTTAACCTCAGATGGTGTTTGCTTAATCATTCTAAGAAAATGTTAACATAAAGAATCATGGCATAATAAAGCCTTTTTTAAGTTTTTACATAAAGTGCTAAAGTGCAATAAAATATGGCTGTCCTGACTAAAATTAGAATGGAAAAATTTCAACAGAAAGCACCTTCTCTCCCAGACTTATTGGGTACCTGCTCTTGCATTTATCTATTATTTAACCAACCAGATGACATATACATTGTATCAGGCCCACATGGGCATTTTGTTTATGTGAATGAACCATGAATAAATATAGATATTTCTTATTACCCTTTATAAACCTGGAGAATAGGGAAAATGCTTCAAACAAATGTTTGTTGCAGACCTATTGTATTTGTCAGATCCTATTAGGGTGTAGGGCTGAATATTTTGTATATATACAACTCTAGTATGTTTGTTTTGGTGATGATATTTTAGCTGATGTCTTCTCCACTGTCCTGTCTATCTACATGATGGATGCCAATCAACCTCTACCTCAGGCAGATGAGGTTCTGATGTGTACAACTCAGACAACACTGGATCAGGTAAGTCATAAGAAATAATAACCTTACTAATACTTTTGACTACTTTCATTTTTTCACAGTATGATTGCATTATCAGGTGTAATCATGTCTGCAAGGCATAGGGAAGGCATGCTTTAAAAATCAGAAGATAAACCAAACAATTATTATAGATAGATCCCAAATGATGTCATCAGCAGCCATATTTATGGTATGCTGGCAGATTTACTCTTGATTTTACATGATGTTTGAAAGTTGAAATAAATTCATTGAATCTCAAGAAGCTGTTACAAAACATACACACATGAACAGAACGCAAATCAGACTTTATTATTATCTATATTTGTAATTTATAAATTGATTTTGCCTCAGTGTGCCTTGTTGAAAATAGCCAGTTTGCCCATTGTCCAGGTACAATGGGTAGAAAATTTTCTGCTAGTGACCTTATCTGGAAGCATCAATAGATATTTTTCATGAAAATAATGCACATGCATTCTGTACATACCTGCCATATTCCCAGACAGTGTTGGGGGTTTTTTAAAGAGTAAAAAAAAGAGTGTTTTGAGGTCCCAAGGGGGTCAATGTGTGACCAAAAAAGTGACATCATCCAATTGAGAATAAGCTATCTTTTTATGTAAGCCTATAGAAAATTATGGGAAATTCAAATCTGAATAAAAGAAAGCATTTAATACACTTGCAAAGAAAAAAATAGCTGGTAGACTTAGTACAGTGGTCCCTTTCTTATACAGTCCCCCTCACCAGCAGTCACCTCTTCTCCACAGCCAGTTTTCTCCACACCAACAAGTTTGTGTAAAGAAATACCTCTTGTGCCTCTGATTTGGCATGTAGCCAGCATTTTAGCTCAAAATGTCAAATTTACCTATCACAATCAGCCACATTTTATTTTAATACATGTCCAGAACCAACATTTAATTCATACAGTAACTTAAGATAAGTAATCCAGTTATCTCTACCAGTGTCTGTTTCTTGATAACAGATTTTCATTAATGAAAAAAGTGTTGGGTAATCTTTAATGATTGCAACCAGACATAATTGTCAAGATCATAACAGGGTCAGCATAGGCTAAAAATAGATGTTGTGGATTCACACACAAAGAGAAATTAACCTTGAACTAAACAGAATATTTGATGAAGACTGACAAATCATGTGGCAGTACATGAATCACTTTTGTTAAAAAAAAGCATTTCATCTATTCTGCAAAAGTTTCATCAGCATAATTCTGTTGCAGTACTATAGGAACACTGAAATGAATTGTCACAAAACTTTAACATGTCATCACATAAACAGAAAATTATTACTTTAGAAGAAAAAGTAAAATTTGTTCCACTCAGTGATATTGGGGACAGTTCAAGAGTTCTTGCCACAAAATTTGATATTGGAAAGACTCAAACAAACAACATCATAACAGATAAGGAGAATAATCCGCAGCAGTGGAAAAATGGAGTAAATGTGAAATAGAATGATTGTAAATGCAAAGCGATGTTTGTACCAAGATTTAACTGATGTTTTGAATTGTCTTTCAGTATGTGTGCCAACAATACCTCACTCACATTTCATGCATAAGAATCAAGAACTACATTAATGTATGTTCACTTGAAATAAGTCTACTCATAAGAAAAGAAAAGCCTTTTAATAATTAATTAATTTTACTTTTAAATGAAGATATTAAATGCATTGAAGTTACATGTAGCTTTCTTACTAAATATATATACATACACTTCTCACAAATACAGTCCCCCTCTGGAAAGGTGACCCCTCTTATAAGGCCACCTTCCCGGTACAGAAGTGGTGGCCGTATAAGAGGGGGACAACTGTATTGACAAATATCATCATATACATACACGTATTTGCAATAGCTCATACAATCACAACCACCCTGACATTAAATAAAAATATATACCAAGTGGTTGTCTTTAAAATCCATTGGACGTGTGTGTGTGTGTATATATTTTTTTTTTTTTTCCTGTACTTAAACATGGCTGCAAATTCAATTGGAAAATAATCTTCAAATGACATTGTGCAGGCTTCACATATGGTATTAGGAAAATGGCATAATTGTAAATGCAGATGAAATAAAGTATTTACTTACAAAAGAATACCATGTCACTTTTACAAGGAATATTTGAGGGCTTATTTTGACTTTGGTAATAATGCTACACCTGTAGTCAGTACAGTCATAACTGGATTGAGAAAAAGAATTATGACAATCATTAGAAAGAAAAATGACATGGCAATAAAATACAAACCATGATCTCAGTATATTTTTTAAAAACTTTTTGTATTATATAAGCCAAATTGAGAAAATATATAGTGAAAATAATTACAATAATACTTCAAAAGTAAACGCAATTCTTTGAAATGGTACATAGGGAACCATGTGCCATTGAATGTATATCTTATCTTGTAACATAATATTCACCTTGTTCTGCTTGATGTTTACTGCTCTTTATTCTCTGTTATAAACCCGTAAAGCAAAAGTTCAAGCATGAACATTATGAAAGAGGCCAGATTATTTTTAAATATTCTTCTATTTCTCTGTCTTTCAGTTTTCTGCTATGATTGCCTCTTTGATTGGTCTAAATCTTTATTCAGCATTAAGAATGATTTTTGATGATTTGATTGCTTGTAATATTTTTGGGACAAAAATAAAATGAGCAGTATGGCTTACTTCAAAATCATTTGATAATACTTCCTGGTTGGGCACGGTATAATTTATAGATACCTATTTTATATAATCTACACATCCCAATTTTCTACATTTTTCTTCATCTAGAAATTAGAAAGACAAAAGGAAAGCAATAGCTCTTTTTGTTTGATCATGATTTGTGACTCTTTAATGCACAAAATCAGTAATTTTTTTAACTTGAAATGATAATGCAGTCAGTATACTTACGCGTTAATTGCTGGTCATCTTGTTCTGGAATGATGCCACACATAACAGGAAACCAAGTCTTTAGATAAGGGTTGTAACGGTGTTGATAATATTTAAACAATCTACTCCTCACTGAATTTTGGAAATTTGGTCAGAGTAAATTTTACCATGTACCAGAGAAATAGATTTTTAGTCAGTGCATAATGTTCTACAGGGAAAATTAGTAATTTATATTTGAAGATTTTCTCCATAATTGATCTTTGAAGTTTCCTATATATGTTCTCTGTATATAGCAACTACCTGCCAAATCAAATCAAAGACTGCTAGGTTTTGGTCCAGTGAACCCTGATATACTACCTATATAAACTCTTCATCATGTAGGTCTATTTGTCTTGTATTTTATATTAAAAATCACCTTCACTTCCTTTTTTACTTACCCATTTTTATGTCTGTCCATCTGTCTGTCACTCATTTTCTCTTTACATGCATGACGTACGAGTTGTATGTACAGACCACTTGACTGTGGAGCTTGTCCTTAGAGAGGCTGTTGTATAAGTTGACTTCATTTAGCCATCAGTATTTTGCTCTTTTTGTACCTGTAGCTGGATGTCTTCTGGAGAAGGACTGTAACTGACACAAGCAGTAAGATTCACTGTCTGGTCAATGGTGACCTTTTGGACTTTGAGGTCAGTGATCGTGGGGAACGACGATTAGAGCAGTACATGCAGCAAACAAAACATCTTGGTAAGAGGAGCAAAATAAGGTTATATTTGAATGCATTGATGTTTCATTTGTGAGGTGTCAGTTTTTATAAATCAATTGGTTGCTGTAAACTACAGATGTTAAGCCACAATGAGGACAGGTCATCAGTGAAGGTTGCAGGACCCTTTTTTTCCCCCAGTGGAGCCATTTTCATAAATTTTAGGAGTGTCTAAAGAAATTTTGTTTGAAAAATTTTCCATGAGAACAGTTTAAGATGATGAATAAAAGTTTTCTTTTGGGAAGTTTAAAAGAGGAATTTTGGTACCACTTTTCATGTCCAAATGAGAAGATTTAGTTGAAACATCATGTGTGTGTGGCCACTATGGTTACAGGACATTCTGTTATATGTATTATTTCAAGCCTATCACCAAGACTTTCATAGCATGACAAACTAAATTTTCAGATTTCTTATAATATCTTTCAGAATAAACCTAACCATTGCATATGCTTTTATTACATACCCATTTAATGTTACATGGTTGATATGGCATTTATTACAGATGATTAGTCAGTATTTATGTATCACACATTCAGATTGGAAATAGTTAAATTTTTTCATTGATTCCACATGTCAGTATTCTTACAGGTACCAGTTGAAACTTTTATAAATCACAATTTATTTAAATTTCATTTATACTTTTAAGCTAAAATATGTTCAGAAATCATAAAAGATTCGAGTGGTGTGTAATATTAAACTGCATTCATGTTTTGTTCCAAGTCATGGGAAAGAACTCATCTGATATGGTGTATGAATATGTCAATGGCCATGACATATCACTGTAGCATATCAAATTCTTCTTCCCACAGTTTTACAACAAAACATATGCTACTTTGTGTATATATTCATAAATTCTCAGTTAACTCTTCCTATTGATGGACTACATGAATTGATTATTCGGTTGATTGGAAGATATCAGAAATGGGTCATTAAAGTCCACTGGACAATATATACATTGATTTGTCGTGACCTCCTGCAGCTTCAGAAAATTAAGTTGATAAGATCATTAAAAACTTTAACTCACTGCTTTATCTTTTGAACAGAATAAAATCTTATTTCCCTCAAGAACAGAGAAAGATATTCTACAATGCATATATCATTCCACACCTAAAATATTATTGTTCAATCGGGGGTAATAATGGTACAGAAAATCAGGAAAGATTACTGAGTAGCTGGAGTTATTCTTGATGCTGATTTAGATACACCATCAACAAGTTTTTAAAACAGTAAAGTGGCTTCCATTTCAGCAGAGAACTCAGTTTCAAAAGGGTTTACTAGTCTATAAATCCTTACATGGTTTGGCTCCTGTTTATCTTAAATGGAACTTTAAATTTGTTAAAAGTGTACATATGTATGAACTAAGATCCATTTCAAACAACAAGTTATATTTACCTAAACCAAATTCAGAGTTTGATAGGAAGAGTTCTGCTTTTTTTGGAGTCAAACTATGGAATTCCATATCACCTTATATAAAACAAGCTTACGCCATTGCTTTTAAAAAGTTTCTTAGTCAACATGTACAGAAACAATCATTGGTATGATTTTGTTTAATTCCATACAACTAATCTTTAAAACATTGTTTTCCTCTACTTACCTATAATGTTTTAAACATATTTGCTGCTGCTCTTTCTTAGAATCCTGTATGTACTCATCGTTAAAGCCATCTGCATATTTTATTGTGGCTATAGATCAGTTGTCTAGTTTTAATAGCATTTGTTGTCTAAAGACACCTCATTTTGCAAAAATTTTGCATTATATATACGTTTTATACAAATGTAATTGTAGAAAGCTTCATAGAAGATTGGTCAGTTGACCAAATGAGCTTGTTCTTTAAATAAAGTCATTATTATTATTATTATTATCATTATTATTATTATTATTAAGTGAAATTTGTAAAGTCTGACTTTTAAGTCTTACATATTGCTTTACCCAGGCCTATTGTTTGTGAGTTTGGGAATATGATGGATAGTAGTATATTTTTGTTCATTATGGTTAAAAAAATTTAATTCAAAATACCAATATTTACAATGTTCATATTTTATTAAAGCTTGGACTACGGCTGCTGATTGCAAGATCTAACACTTATTATATCATTCATCTTTTAAACGTCAGCATAATTATTTATTTAAATTTATACTTATTGTATTTGTATTAATTGATTACCATCTAGTATTGCACATAAAATTACTGGGGGACATTGATAAGTCAATGTTTTAGATCATGGTGGGATGAGGGTTTTGATGGGGAAATCATTTACATGATATACCATCAATTTAAATCATTTCAGGTCTTTCATACAGACTAGTTGTGGTCTGCAGTGCAGAGAATGAGTACAAATCTCAAATCATCACAGCTCTGGACAAGTTCAGACGGCCCCCACTGCCAATTCCAGACATTCATCATATTGCTGACTATGTCTGGGGAAAAGTTCAAGTGCAGGAAGGAAATACAGCTGCAGCTGTGGATTTTGACAGGTGTGTGTGTGTGTGTGTGTGTGTTAAGTAGCATCTTCTTTCTGTACAAAAGAAACAAACACTAATGCAGGTGAGCCTGGATTCACTCATCTGATATATTGTAAATTTAGTTTATCTGTTTGGTGTTGCCAGTTCTTGTGTGGGTTCATCAGATATATCAAATGTAACTGTTACGAGTCTGTGCTCTTGAAATAAGTAACAGAAAAGAGCAAAGACAACAAGCTTTGTAAAATTTAACAAATAATTTGTTTCCCTAGAATACAAAGTGAAAAATTAAGAAAATAGAACTTACGGTTTTACGAATTAAATCCCAAAAATAATATAAGAATTGAAAATAGAAGTCCTTGTAATAAAAAGTCCTGAATGAAACTGAGTTCGAGTGCCAATGAAATCAGAAATTGAAGACAATGACGTCTGTTGTGGTTAGTGAAGTGCTGCTGTGTCAACAGTCTCTTGTTGAATCACAGAAAATATTATTCCAGTTTTGAATTCAGTATAATTTCCAATAAATGTCTTTATCCAAGAATTTGGTTTGAGCACTTTTGTATTTCCAGGGAAAGAATCACTTGAATTCAACAATTTGAAGAAAATAAAATTCAGCCCAAACTGGTCACAACATAATACAACTTAATGTGTCAGGAGTTTTAAGCCCCACTGAATAAACCTTTATCATAACAAAAGTTATACGACTAATTAAGACGCAAAACAGATTCCTGGATAAGGGTCAAAAGTTCATTCTTCTGAAAAAAATAGAAGTTTGTACCAATTGATATATGCTACTTGTCACATAGTCCAGGTATGACCTTGACTCAGCTTAATGATTCTTATTCTGAGAAAGATAAAAAAAAAAATTTTTTTAAAAAAAGTTGTTTACCAAAATTGTCACTGATTTTGAAACGAGGTCAGCAACTAAATACAATGTTTCTATTATTAGTTGTTTACAGCAATGAAATTAAAAATAAAAAAAGTCAATCAGGTCAAACAGAACTGAACTCATTTTTTGGACAGTGTCAATCCAGTAAATGATGTTACATTACAATAGCATGTAATGGATTTAAAAAATTTAAAACGAACAATTAAATTAAATATTCATAACATAACTTATATCAATGAAAAAGAATAATGCAGAAAAACCCAATTAAGTATACTTAGTATTAATTCACTTTAGATACATACTTTGCTGTTAGCATCATGATGATGTTACAAGTTTTTAGCTTACCTGCCTTTAAGGCCTGGTGAGCTTATGGTATTTTTATTTACGGTTCTTTATTCATAATGCATCTTCCAGTTATAATTGTTATGTACAACTTCTCAAATAATACTCAGCAGAATTTGACCACATTTGGCAGAAAGCTTCTTGGCATGAAGTTCTTTCAGATGTGTGCGGGATGCTACTGATCCACATTCAGATGTGGGCATTCTTACCAAAAATAGAAAAACATTTAAATAACTTCTTTCTGCTCATAATTTATGCAGTAGAATTTAACAAACTTGGACAGAAAGTATCCTAGCATGGAGGTCTTTTAGATGTTGAAAATTATTCTCATCTACCTCAGGTATGGCCACCATTATTAAAAATATACAAGCCTTCAGATAGTTTCATCAAAAAAACTGCTCAACAGAATTGGACCACATGTAACTGAAAACATAAGATACAACTGCCACCACTAAAAAACAGAAAAACCTTTAATAATTTCCTCTTAAGAATCAAGACATTATCAAGAGATTACTAAAATGTTACATAGGAGTGAACTGCGTAGTCATTGATTACATTGGATTTTGTTTCCCAGTTTCAGCATTTTTGGCAACTATTTTGTGTAATTGCAACAAATTTTTATCTTATTTCATTTATTACTCAACCAGATTTTCATAGGTATCCTGCAATTTTATGTTTTTCTTGTCAGTGGTTGGCTAGGATACATGTACATGTTTTGCGAAATTATTGGCAAAATCTTCATTATTAGCTCTACTGTTCGTGTTGTGAAGTCCTGGCGAGCAGGGGTTGGAAAGTCCCTGTATGTTAGGAGAAGGAATGAAGAGCTGATGCAGAAAAATCCCCACTACAAGATGACAGATCTTGTGAATATCCCCCTTCAGGACAAAGAGATAAATGTCTCTGAAGTGACTGAGATTCTCCTGACCTATATACTTCCATCTGGTGTCACCACACCACGCATCTTTCATCTGAACATTGCACATGAGGTAAGTAATACTTGTAGGATGTTCATTTAGAACTGATGAATTAACCTCTTCTAATACATCTGATTGTCATTTGGAAAGAAAAGTTGGGTGAGTGGGCACTGAAATCATATTTCTGTCTATTCATTATGCTTACTATCTACTAGCACATGGACAATGCAATTGAGGTAAGTCCTACTTATAAAGTTTCATTTGTTGCAGAAATGATTAGTGATAGCGTTTTATATGTTCCCTGCCTTGTGAAAAGGGTATTATTGAATTCATATTTTGATCCAGTCGTCAATTAGCTCTCCAAGCACTTTTTATCTTTTACTTTTTCATCCTTGTCAAAAATTTTGTTATAGAGCCTACATTAATGGAAAGCAAAATATTGCAGACGCTTTTCTGGCAGCATTAGCATTATTTTAAACACACCTGGCCATCAGTCCAAGTGAGCTTATGGTATGGTCCTGTATGTTATGTAAAGTCCATCAAAATATGTTATTTGCTCAAAAGCCCCAATAATTCTAATTTAAGAGATAGCATCTTGGAATTATGAGTTTTCTTTAAGCTTTTAAATGACTTCTTTTCAAAACAGAACAGAATTTTACCAAAATTGATAGAACTTGGCAATAAGCAATAAGCACTTTCAATTTTGTACAAATGTTTGTGATCAACCAAATATGGCCACTGTTACTAAAAATATAAAAACCTTTAACCAACTTTAAACAAAATTTCCAAACAGAATTTAACCAAATGTGATAGTATCCTGGCCTAAAGTGCTTTCAGTTTTGTACAAATGATGGTGATCTGCCATCAGATTTTCACAATTACTGAATATGTAACAACTTTTAAAGGACACTCTCAAAACTGCTCAACAAAATTTGACAGAATTATTCCCCCATTAAGTTTGGCAGGTGTGCTATAGTTAGAAATCCCATTAACATAATAATAATAATAACTATAATAATAATAATAATAACTTTATTTAAAGAGGGTAACACAGCTGAAGAACTAATCTGCAATGAGGTCCTCATACAAAGGAACTTACTTAAATATAAATGCACACATATACACACACATGCATACCTATACATAGTAGCGTATACATGTATAGACGCATTTATTTACTTTCTTTCCTTTAACAAGATGGATACTTGCCCATACATGAACTTCTTAAAAAAATCACTCAAAGGAATTTCACCACTTCCTAGCATAAAGGCTACCATTACTATAAAATAAAAAAAAATGATTTTAAAACCTTCCTCTTAAAAACCAGCTAAAACAAATTGGAATTACCATGACAGAAAGTATACTGTCCTAAAGGTCAGGTGAGCAAATCTCAGGCTCATTTGGTTCTCTTTGTTTAAGGTTTGGGTAGAAGTTTTGCATTAGCTCACCTGGCCAATTTGTCTGCTACATTTACCTGTACAGTATGTCCTGGAACCTTTCACAGGTGTATTTTGGTAAAATTTATCTGCTATTGTCCAGATAATGCTAAAGGCATAGTTCAGCATTGAGTTTCTGTTGAATAATAAGATGCATGTGCATAGCTACAACAGGTTTATACATTCTGTTCTATTTGTCTTACACATTAGACCATGGGCAAAACACAGAAATGCATGACTCAGGACAAAGACACTTCAAATCTATGATGACATGGCTTCAGTGCATGAAGTTTTGGTGGATAAATGAGATAAATCAACAAAGGGCTGTCCAGATACAAAACGCCGGAAATCTACAAGATCAGAGACAGCTCTGTCATCTATGTCACCAACATAGGACTCCTCATTGCTGGCTATACCTTTAGCCCTTGCCTCCTCATGGCTCCACTCTACACCTCTTGATGATAAACAATGAGTGAATGAACAAAACAAAGTATCCAGTCACTCCATCGATATATGGACTAGTCACATGGATCAAATATCCATAATCCATCCCAACATAATGACTTAGACAACATCCTCCCTACAAACATTGTCTATTTCTGTTTTGAATGGCCTAGTCCTACTGCAAGGGATATTCAGGGACAAAGACCTCATCACAATAAGTTCCCAGAAATCAATCTGTCATCAAGTCAGTTGAACCCTGTGTATACAGGCAATTATGGAGACCAGTCTAACCGACGTATGGCCTCATTGCACTATCCATTTACAATGCCAAGCTTAGTACCTCAGCCACCAAAAGGTGCCACCTCTCATTTCTGCCAATCCTTGATCAGAAGAAGGGACTCTTTATCAGTGAGCATTTGGAAATCATCATTGCTACTTTAGGACACTCCATGAGTTTTGTCAGCAGCAGACGTCAACACTATTTACTAGCTCCATCTCAGGCAACTTAAGAGACATCAGCCTTACCTCAAGCAAGAAGAGTTGATGATGCTTGCTCTCTGGCTCCTTCTTCATTTCACAGTCTCACATTGTTGCAGGATGTCTTGTCATTAAGAGCTTCTGTTGAAGAAGTTTCCTGTCTTTTACCTCCAGAGTTCTGCCCTCCTCCTTCTACCTTATTAACCACATGTACCAGAGCTCCAGCATCTGTTGATCTTATCACGTAAAAGGAAGAATCCAACTTTACATTACTTATGCAGAATCAGAGACATTTTGAACTGTTTACATCATCAATTACAAGACCACAGTATCAGCCATCTCTTTTTCTCACAAAAACTCCTTCCATCAACTTTTCGTCAACAGTTCTACTCTTGCCATACATCAATTTTTCATTTGTGAACCCCAAAAGTTGACTGGGACATCACAGCTTTAGGGATGACAAAACCATACTCTGTTCATATAGACAGAACATCTTTCAATGACGTTCAACAATAATGACTTTAAAAATGGTACTAACAGCTGCCTTGCTTGGCGCTCAGCATTAAGAGGTCAGTGTTAGGACTGGCCAGCCTGGTGTCAGGATAATGTGACTGGGTGGGACATCATGCTATATGTCTGCGGCATGATGCCCCAGTGCTAGACATCATTATAAACTGCCACATTGCAGACATCGTAGCAATATGACTGAAAAATTGTTAAATTTACGTTAAATATCCAAGTCACAACAACAATAGCAACAACAACAATAATGACAGCCATGTGGTAGCCGTGTGCTCTATGTTGGACATCGATTGCTACATAAAAGAGCGCATCATCTCCTACTCTGAATTCCACAGTACATACATGGTAGTTAGTCTCCAGAATGGCCAGGGTCTTTAACAGAGCTGCTCAACATAATTTAGCCAATGCCATCACAATTGGCAAAATGAGATGCACTGCTCTCCATCTCCACCTTCCCTAAGGATCATGATAAGGCCAAGATACAATCACACCCATTACCATACAATCACACCCATTATCTTCTAATCTACTTTTTAATGGCCATATTGATGAAGTATGCATACAAGCCACTGAGAAGATGAATTTTGGGAAACCAGCAAAAGGAACCAAGGGATACGACTTTAACACAAACCTCTGGCAAGTTGTCCTATTGTAATTCCTCATGTGTTCAAAAGACAGAGAAATAGCGATCGCTTACAAAGTTTCTCTACATGATCACATCCATCTGTCAGAAAAATGACATTGTCTCCTCATCTCCCTTCCCACAGACAATGGTAGGAGGAAGGCTTCAGTTCTTTGCAGCCAAATGGAACAAGATTTGCCACAATGATCACTGGACTTGAAAAGTGGTTTCCAATGGACTCTGCATCATCTTCAAAACACCTTCTCCTCTGTCCAGAGTCCCATTAGCTACAAACATTCCAACAAACCCAAAGCCACAACCTTGCAGCAAGAAATAAAAGACCTTCTTCAGAAAAGGGCAGTAGAAATCATTTGAATATAAATTCCCCAGGATTTTATTCTAGACTTTTCTTGGTCCCAAAGGAAAATAGCACTCTGCGCCTGTAATCAGCCTAAGCACCCTCAATCAATTCATTCACACTCCTTGGTTCTTGATGGAAACACCATGGTGCATTTTGAATGCTGTTCAAGAGAGAAACTTCACAATCAGCATGGACTTGAAAGATGCATATCTTCACAGCCCTATTCACAAGGCTTCCAGGAAGTTCCTGCATTCACCTACAATGACATCGTTTATCAATTCCAAGCACTTCCATTTGGACTTAACAACATTCTCTGGCTCTTCACTCATCTGATGAACCATGTTATGGCTCATGTCTGGACCATCTCCAAGGTGGCAATATCAAGTTGTCTGGGCAACATTCTGCACCAAGCACAATTAAAGGTTACCACACCATGATTGCTGACACCTTTCATCATCATGGAAGAGAGGATATTGGACAAAACAAAGGCTTATGCAACCTCCTCTCCAACTTTGATTATACATGGTCAAAAATGTTGGCTCTGTGCCCAAAGTGGAACCTCTCTTGGGTACTAGCCAGGTTGAACAAAACACCATTTTGAACCACTTTCAAGGGCATCTTTGGGTCACCTTTTATACAAGACCTGTTTCCTCATCACATTAGTGATGGCAGGCAGAATCAGTGAAATACATGCCCCAATCAGGGACCCAGTTACATGCAGTTCCGACAAGACAGGTCAGTCGTACTTATGACAGTTCCCTATTTCAATGCCAAGAACAAGCTTCTGCCCATGAGCAACTAGACCTTTTTACTGAAATCATTGTCTACTCTAGACAGTTCCACTCAAGGCCACCAACAGGATCCAATATGAGTGTTGCATTGAGGAAGATCACACCTGTTTTGATCTCTCAAACAGGGACAGGATGCAAACAGGGAAGCACAGACCCCTTCATCCAGGATTAACAGCACAGACCCTTTCATCCTGGATTAAGTGGGTTATTTTGCTCCACATAACGAGAAATAACTACAACTCAGATGAATTTGTTAAACATTTTGGCTCACAAGGTAAGAGTAGTTGCTGCAAGCATCACCTTTGACTGGAACTGTTCTCTGATATTATCCATGCCATGGGTTGGAGATCTGAGTCCATATTCTCCAGTTTTTACCGCAGAGATCTTTCATCCCAGAGGGCACAGTTCGATCTGGTGGGGCCTATAGCAGTGGCACAACAGACCAGCTTCCCAAGTCAATCAACAGCTTTATAAGACATGGCTTCATGACTTCTGCTTGATTTGCAGGAGGAAAAATTTTCCCTTTCCAGAGCCACTCCCCTACAGCAGGAGTTTTTTTCAGTCAGGTAACCAAGAAGCTGTCTCACATACCTTAGGGGACCAGAGCTGAGAACTTTTATCACTTTTAACTAAAACATTTTATCTGATAGGGCTGGATTTTGCAAGGTAGTAGTAGTAGTAGTTTTCCTAAGGTATTATGATTGGTTAAGTATTCATGAAGGAACATATTTTACTAGAAAAAAAAAAGTTTTCAGAGTTTAAAAAATGTTGCTGATTAGTCATCAAAATATGGCCATAATCACTAAAAACTGACTTTTTAATAACAAATATTTTAAAAAAGATTAAATGGAATGGAAACAAATTGGACAGAAAGCACCCAGACATAACGGACTTTAGGTGTGTGCAGATGATGCTAATCTACATTAAATATGGCTACTGTTACCCAGTAGAAAAACCTTTGAATAGCATCTTTTAATAGCCCACTTTAAAAAAAAATTGACCAAATTTGACAGAAGACCCCCTGGCATGACAGGATGTAAACTTACCATGAGATTTATTGTAAAGTTACAATATCATTAATAAGTGGAGTTACTTACTGTTTCCAACTTTTGTTTGTGCACTAGGTCATCTTAGATTTAAATTGAATTTTATGTGCAGCTTAATATTGTTTATATCTTGCATAAATATGATTGGCAGCATTTTTACATGTTATTAGTGTTATGTTCCATTATTTTCTAATACATTTGTTTTCCTGAATGTTATTTCCCTGCCGGGCAAATTGTCACATCCAGTGCACCCATTATTAATGGCTTTAACATGCTTCTATTTCCTTAATCATTCATGGATTCTGTAAATACTTGGGATGTCGTATTGTGAGGCAAAGACATAATCAGTCACCCTTTTGACATTGGGTCAAGGTCAGGTTTATTGCAATGCATTGAATGAGGGCTTGACTACAGGCGTGATTTGCTCATATTATAAGGTAAAAATATTCTGTACTTTTATCTACATAGTCATATCATTATGTAGTTAAACGGCACATAAAGAAGTCAAACCTGCCCCGCAGTAACCTGTTTCTGAATAATAGATTCCGTATACTGACTTCAGATATTATATAATAAATAGGGTCATACACTTGGCAGAATATGTGGAATGAAAACTCCACAAACAAGCTTCATAACATCCAATCCATCATTGGAATGTTGTGTCCCTTATCTGAAATTGTAGAGATGTTATGGTATTGTGGCAGTTGTGCACATAGGACACACATTACTCCTGAATAGCAAACCTTGACCAGAGTGCTACCTTACCAGTGTTTACTGGCAATGGAAAGTACTTTTTTTCTTGTCAGGTGTATTCACTTTTATTCTGTGAGGCAAAAATTTTTTTTTATGAACTCAAATTAAGTAACCTTTTGATGATATGCCATCAACTTTTTGAGGGAATTCAGTTTATATTGCAGATTTTGACCCTATATTTTAATGATTTTATAATATTTTCCCGTATGTTTTACTTCATATACATTTTAAAGAATCATAACATCTTAACCTTTTCATAATAAGTGCTTCATTTTTCATTTTATTTTAGAAGGGGTTTATCTTAAGTTTTTTTGTACAGTTCTCTATTTAAAACTCTATCATTAATGAACACCATTTAGCCATTTTTATGCTAGCATGCCATTGAACACATACACAAACAAACACACACACATTTATACACACACATACACACATGCACACACACACACACACACACACACACACACACATGAGTCTTTTGTTAGGTTATTGATAAAAAGTTTTATTGGATTCTATTTTCTCTAGCCTTCGATGGATTATGCTCCTACTTGAGATATATCAAATTTTATGTGCAACAATATTCTTTGTCCTTGTACTTTTTTAGGGTCAGTGCCACAGATATTTAAGGATCTGCTTTTGGATTTCTCATTTGTATTTATTTCCATAATACTGGATGGATTCAATTCATACTTGGGATGTCGCTTCTTGAAGTAAAGACAAATCATTCTGTGCTACACAATCACCAATCTGACCTTGTGGTCAGGGTCACAGACATTGATATTCTATGTTTTTTCATTTAAGATTTTCATTTGTTTATGTCTACACAATTCTTGGGATATCTGGTCATGAAGCAAAGATAATTGATTCTTTTTCACACACCTTTACCATTGACCTTGAGATCAAGGTCAGAGGTATATAAGATTTGCATTTGGTGTTTGGTTGAGGTTTTACAGTTGCTTATATTTCTTTAAGCTGTTGGTTGATTTTGTTATCACTTGAGATGTTCCATCTTAAAGCTAAGACATTTCTTCTGCAACATTCTTGCTAACTCCATTTACCTTTAGGAAGTCATTGGGTTAAAAAGTGATTTTTTTAAGAATGAGCTTACACTCTGATATTCTTGTATTTCCATGTAATGACTTTAAAACCAAGTCTTTCTGTATTATATTTCAGGTCCAGGAAGGAGTGGACTTTTTCCTATTCAATCTACTGATCCTGGGATGCTTGACAGACAAGTCTGGATATGTATGGAGACGTTCACCTAGAGATCTATACCTCATAGAAACAATGCCAATTGTTGAATTAACTCAGGCAAGAAAGGTACTGTTTTATTTATACTATAATCATTATTACAGTTAGTCTTCAAAATCTTGTATCTTGTATGCAAAAAATCCCCTATCATCTACTCCGGTGGAATATGAAATATTAAAAATTGCTGATACTAGCATTGTGATTTTTGTGTTTCTGTGTCTTGGTTACTTGTACAGGCAAGTCACTACCACAGCTCCTACTCCTTCTACTACTGCTACTAGCAACAGTCTCATTTACTGCAAATGGCTGTAGCAGGTAACAATATTCATTTTAGAAATAGAAACTATTTATATTAAGAGTTTAGCACAAATCTTGATCTGATTGGACACCAGCTATGCCAACAATGTGATCTATATAATTTGATTTTGTTTGCAAAAGATAACAACCAATGCTGACAAGTTTTTGACAGGCATAGGTACTATTGTAGTTCTTTAAAGGCTTCAACGGTTTCATGGGTCATTTTTTTTTTTTAATTTAAAAAAATTCTTCCTCTGGAAATTACTTAAGCAGTGGCATACATTGTTTCATGGGAAGCTCAAATTTATGTTCATTTTCCAGTATGAGAAAGATAAACTAAACCAATTCCCCTTGAAGCATGTTTTTTCTGTGCCCTTCATGGTCTTTAGTAATATAAATTTTCATTTCTGACAGGGTTTAGTCTATTTGAAATGGAATGATGTTGATGATGCGCAATAATAATAATAATAATAATAAATAATTCACAGGGTTAAGCATATACCACTAAAGATTAATGAAATTTTGTGCATACATTTGCTTTCATATGTATATGATCTGACAAGATTTGTATGCCATTGGAGTAATTTTTCAGTTGTTTTACACCTTTTTTGAGCTTTTATATCTTGGACCCTTTGTGGCAATGCAGACCATGATAGAACTTTAGACAAAGTCTACTTGAGGTAAACTAATGAAATTTGAGAAATATGTTTGTATTTATTTGCCATTTTAGCAGTTTTTCAAATTCTTTGCACATTTTCACACTTTTTCAGACTTGGGCAATTTTGACAGAAACCTTGTTAGCACAACTTAGTAAACATCACTTAAATCATACAAAAGAATTTTGATATGCATGCTTGTATGCATATGTAGTCAACCTGATTAGATTTTAATGCCATTATGGACTTAATGTTTTTGGTTTGCATGTCTGCTCTGAGAACAGATGTGTTCCTGTTTGCTGTGGGATTATCATTGGCAACATTTTATAGTAAGAGGCAACAAAAAATAGGTTATTGCATGCAGAGTTATTCTTTGATTACTATAGGCTTTGCCAACTCAATTTATCAATTTATCATGAATTTATCTGTTAGACCATCATTGCATGAGAAGGAAAACAATAAATTTATTCTGCTTACATGAACAGGGAGGCAGTGCAAGCTATGTCCATCATGTATTTGACTTTCTGCCATTCTTGACCTGCCGATCCCCTCAAGAAAGTCTGGATATACTGACCAACAGACCAAAGCCAAGAGGTGAGGACTTTGTATCTTACTTTCTCAAAATGTCCTTAGTTTTGTACAGTCTTGAAAATAAAGGAACAACTTTGTACCGTTAAAGTTGTTTTTGTAAGAAAGTGAAAATGAATTTTATCTGAGATATAATGTACAGGTACATCACTTTATATTAAGAAATAGATGGCACTCTTGCTCCTCCTTTTGTAGGTCAATACCAACTAGGTTACCATTTGATCATCACAGTTCAAACCAATAAAGCATGATATCCAGTCTTCTGTTTGATTTATAATTGTTTAAAGTTTTGTATGTTCAATAGTTTCTTTGGCATATTTTGTCAGGTTTTTCTCTGTTTTGTAATTTTGCCTTTGACAAAGACTCAGTGAGTCAAAATTGCTTTGACTACTTAAAAGCTACCATTAATTTTGCACTGCTCATTTGTTTTTTTATATTTAGTCAACTTCTGACAGTACCTTGCTGGATCCAGTGCACTGGAAAAGGGCTGTTACTTGCCACATGCCTTGTATTATAAATATATATCTGTATATTACCATACCCAAGGACATTAACAATTAAGGAACAAATTTTGGCTCCTTATCTGTCCATAACTAGTCTAAGACAAATTGATGCATTGAGAAATTACGTAGATTACATTTTAAGGGTATAAACTTATTTGGAATTACATGCTTCTACTTTATTTTAATGTAAAATATGTTCAGGTATTGTAATTCTTGTTGCAGATTTCAAACAGGAAGATCCACAGTTTGACTTAAAGGAGTTTACAGGAACAGTCTTTCAACGGCCCTACCAGTATCTGAGTCGACTTGAGCAGGGACATGGAATCAATGATGTAGATCCCAATGTCCCATGGGGGACACCAGCAGATTGCTTAAAGGTTCTTCTTAGGTAAGTTGGAGAAAAACTTTTATACTGTAGAATGTACTGCCTGTATTCTTATAGGTCAATTGACTCATTGCAGCTGTGCAAAATTTTTAACATATAATTCTGTACTGCACTTTTTTATATTCTCTTTTTGTTTTTGCCTCTGATTCTATAACTGTGCATTTATTTCTCTTTCGTGCTGCAACATTGCCGTCCTCGGATTCTTTCACTATTTCTTCATATCTAATTGTCTCTCATCTTGACTCCATTTTAATCTGATGGGATATATTTAAAAGTATGCACCCTCCCTAAATATGGCAGCACATAAAGCATTCAGCTTGTTTATCTAGCTTATATGTACATAATAATAATAATATGTATGTGTTGCGATAATAATAATAATATGTATGTGTTGCAATTCTTCTGTGTGCAAAAATACTCCAGAATCATTTTACTTTGCTGCAGTGAAGTAGAGGGGGACTTATTGTACTATCACTGGCATCAGAGTCCACATATGAAAAAGCATGTACATATCAACAAGCTGACTGCATTGCAGCCATTCTTTTTCCTTGATCCTGGGCAACAGTTCAGAGTGGGTGTCATAGCACTTACACTGAGGGAGTTGGGGGGGGGGTCTAAGAGGCTAGCTTTGTTAATGTACCTTATTTGTACATTCTTGGTGAATTTTTGTGTTAAACTCAATTTTTTTAAACCTCTTGGGCGGAATACGTCTTGACAAGTACTATTATTTCAAACATTTTAAGTATGTAAACCACTCTACTAAAACATTACACCATTGGGATTGTTTTACAAATGTTTTGTCCATTCTTTTTATGTTTCTGGGAGCCATGGTAGCTCAGTTAGTACAGCATCAGACTTGTAATACAGTGGTCAGCCTGGGTCAGCTATCTCAGTGTTTCCTTGAGAAAGGCGCTTGGCTTCCATTTCCTTAGCATCATTTAGCCAGTAATGTGTTAGAAGTCCTGTGAAAATGAACAAAAACCAAACCTTGTTTCTTTCTTCCTCTGTCATTTTCTTGTTCAGCTTATGTGTCAGTATATGTTGTTGGCTTTATCTCTGTTGCATTGTGTAGTCAATCTCTGTTTCTCTTTTCTCTTTCCCTTCCCTCTGCTTTTGTTTGTCTCTCTCTCATATACTTGAATAAATAAATTCCTTTATCTTACCAGGCACTGTGGAGTCCCTGACCCTTCCTGGGCAGAGCTTCATCACTTTGTTTGGTTTTTGAATACCCAACTGAGGGACTTCGAAAAGTCCAATTTTTGCAGTGCCACTGCAGCAGAAGATCTTCCAGGTTTCTCCAAGTTCGTGTTGAGGTTCCTGATCCAGATGTCAAGGGTATGATCATTTTTAGTGGTCAAGAGTTTACCCACCTTTTTGATCTGTTGAAACCTTTGCTAATCAAATGGTCTTTTTTTAAATCTTTACTAGTGTTATGTGTACATGGTGGATATGAGTGTTTAAGGAATAATATTGACAATGGCAAGATTATATCCTCTTGCAAAGAGTTCTTGATCTTGTATTGTGCTCATCTGTAGCAGGCACACATACCTGACTCATGCATACCACCTAAAGAGTGAATTTGGTGCAGAGTGCATACCTTGCCAGTGTCTGCTGACAGTCGAATACATTCTTGTTGAGTGCATCAACTTCCACTCTTTGACACAGAAATTTTTTGATGCAAACTGCATAAAGAAACTGTATTGTGACATTTTGAGGCAATGCTGTTTATATAACAGATCTTAACCATATGGTTTAGGTTTTTTATGTGTTGCCTTTATATTTTATTTGAGAGATTCATTACAGAATTCTAACATCTTTATGGGTTTTTTTATTATATCTTGTTATGTTCCAATTTGTTACACAATTCATTTTTATATTTTTCAAAGTACACCTTTGGTTGGCACAATTAAGCAGCTGTTGTTTTGGATACATACATCATTCACCAATACATTCTGGATTCTAGGGCTAGACAATGATGATAGCTTCACAAGCAGATTTTGATAACAGTAATACAAACACATTAATCTCCGGTCTTTATTAATTCACTATAGTGTCTCTACTTTGATAAAAAAAATTTTAAAAATTGTTTTATGTCTTTTATGCCCATTCACAGTAGATAAGTAGGTAGGTGGATGGTTTCATGGTATGTCAGCACAATACTGGTTATTTTGTTCCAGTTAAAAGTTAAAATTTTAAATTGTGAAAAGATTAAAAGTTCAAATTGTATCAATTGATAAACTTTAATCAGGAAGTGGATCAACATTTCATTGTCAAGCTCACTTTAGTCTGTATTTATTTTCTGCATATATTTACAATGACTATTGGAGATTAGTAAAAATGAAGTAGAGATGAGCTATGTAATCATTGAGTACACTCTGGTTTTTAAAAAGGACTTCTCCACAAGGTCCTTGTTGATGAGTGAGGAGTCACCAGCTACCATGATGGAGGTAGATGAGGAGGAGGAGGAGGGGATGGAGGACAGTGATGAAGAGGGAGAAGAAGGTCTGGCACAGTACCAGATGAGAAGAACATGGGAAAGCAGGTGAGTCATATATCAGATTGAAAGGCAGTTACAAGTTTGGTAGGTAAAATTACAAACATGGAAAAGTAATTGTAAGCTTAGTGGGTAAAATAGTAGCCATAAAGATTATTAATGATGTAATTATCATTGTTACTTAAGTCAATTTATAGTTTTTGCTTGTTAAAATGGTCACATAGACATAATATTTATGCCCTCCCAATTATAATAGCAGATGTATGTAGAATTAAGCCTTGTCCATCCATCCTGTACATGTACACATTTTATACATATTATGTACTTCCTAAATTTCTTAAAACTCTTGTTGCATGTTTCAGATTGTTCTATGGTAATACTGTGTTTTTCCTGAGTTGTAGCTTTATGGTGTTAAATGTAGATGATGTTTATGATGTTGCTTGTCTGTGTGGCAGGCACTATTGACATATGCTAATATGTGCACATCATTCTATTATGATGGTCTGCAATGTTTTTAGCTCATCTGTCTGTAAGACCAATTGAGGTTATAGTGTGATCCATTGTCTGTCATGTGATCTAAAAAGATGCGTGTTTTGGGTCAGCTGACCATCCTTGTTTTTTTCATTGTGCTTTTCCCCCCAATGGTAAAAACAAAAATCACATTATATTTAAAAAGAAATGACTTGCCTATCCTGATTTTAAAACCTCTGCAATAGGAAACACATTTTTTGGGCCTTATCCACTGCTTCCAAATGCCACTTAACAGAATCTGATCAAATTTGACAGAAAGCATGGTGGAATGAAGGTCCTTAAAATTTGTTCAAATGATGCCAGCATACTATTAGATATGGCCACCATGACAAAAATAGAAACATTATTCAAATGACTCCTTCTTGAAAGCTAATCAACAAAGTTTGGTAGAAAGCATCCTGGCATGAAGGTCGTTAGTTTTGCATATATGATGCTGATTCACCATCAAAATGGTTGCTGTTATTCCAAACAGAAAAAAAACTATTTGAAGACACTTTTTTCATAAACCACCAAAAGGAATTTGATCAAATTTGATATCAAGCATCCTGGCATAGATGGCTTTCAATTTTTACAAATGATGCTGATCTACCATCAGATGTGGCCAACATTACTAAAATAAAATCTTTAACATTTCAGAATCTGGTCATCATAATTGACCAGATTTTTCAAATAATACTGCAACAGTGTTTGAGCAAATTTGACAGAAAGCTTCCTGCATTCTCAAAAAACCACTTGACATGAATTTGACCAGATTTGACAGAAAGCATGTTGGCAAGAAGGGTTTTAAGAATTTACAAATGATGTCAATCTCCCATCAAATATGGCTGCTGCCAGTAAAATTAGAAAAACCTGCTTAAAATCACAACATAGATTGTGTTCAGTATCAGATAGTATATATTTTTTTTGTCTGACCCAAGTTTGTCTGGTAGCAACATTACAGGTAAATATCCAGAATATATTTGGATATAGAAACTACACAGTAGGATTATTTTGGCATTTGCAGACAATATTTCCACTCAACAGAATTTGACCAAATTTAGCAGAAAGTACCATGGCATGAATGGTGTCAGATTTCTACAAATGATGTGTTTCCATCATCAAATATGGATACCATTACTAAAATTAGAAAATTTAAAAAACACCTTTCTAAAAAAGAGCTACTCAAAAAAATTGGACCTACTTTGGGAGATGGAATGCTGGCATGAAAAGGCCTTTCAGTATTGGACTGATGATATGGATGAAGATGATAAAAGGGGCATTCAGCTTTATTTTGATGAATTTGATTTTGATTGTAAGTCCACCATGTCATTATTTAGTGGAGTTAAGACCCCTGACTGCACATGCTCCTAATCTTTGACCTCAGCAGCATAAGTCTGCTAATAGTTTGCAACCAAATTTTGTATGCAGCTTTATATTAACAAGACTCCAGATGAGATCAGATCCAGCAAGCTGTCTCAATGTTTAAAGGACTTATGATACCAGATCTGCCAGCTTTCTCAGCTTTTGGTTTCCACAGCATAACTTTGCTAAGAAATGTTTGAATTGGTTAAATTTGGTATTCAACTTTGTATTGATCAGACATCATAGGTTTGATTTCCATCTTTCCATGCCATCATTTAGAGGACTTATAATCCCTGGTTGCCTGTTCTTCCATTAATTGGTTTTGACAGCATGACCTTAATGTGTCGACATGCCAGTGGGATGCTTTTGTATGATACAGTGACTAAGAAAGTGTGCATTGGCTATAAATTTGAAATTTGCTTTAAAATAAATGATTTTGTTAACAAGCATGCTTCTCAGAGGTAAATTATCTTGTTTAAATATAACTGTATCAGCATCATCAGCAAATCAACCTTGTGTAAAAATGCAGTACAATATGTTCTTTTGAACTTCGTCATTTTATTTGTGATGCAACATTCAATTTGAAATTCATAGAAACTATAAGAAAAGAATTGACAGACATATCCTACCAGCAGTCTTCTTCAGCAACAAAAGTGGAATATATTATTTAACTGGAATCTGTAGTTCCTGTGTCACTAACAGTCACCTGCATGTTCATTAACATGTTTACCAACTATGTAAACATTTACAGTCATAAACTAAATTAAGTATTAACATATGTAAACATTGCAGCCTTAGCCAGCATTCAATAATTAGAGTGATGTCCCTAATTGCTTATTTTTTCAAACCTTGATTGATCATTGTATTTCAGAGAATGTATTATACAGGTCAATATTCATAAACTCATGCATGAGTTTATTGCCAGCATATTACATCTTTATTTTGAGAAATCTTGCCAGTAGATTCCTGTGTGTCAGTGGTTCTTACCAGGGTTTTTCAGGGTTCTTCCTCCACCAGTTATGCTGGCCTCCATGTGTAGCCTACCTTGCACTGTAAAATAACATTAAATCCAATACAGCATCTTTGTTTTTTTTTTAAGCTGTGGCCACTAATTATTGGATGCACCCACATTTGTTTTCATAAACATCCTCATGTGAGGAATTGCTGAGTAAATTTGAGCAAGTAAGGCCTATTGTGATGCTTTGCTAATAGCTGTATTTGGTAAAATGGTAAGCGTAAAATGTTAACTCTGTGAGGCCTCATAAGCTTACTTATAAAATGGTTATGTTCACATTTATTAGTATAAATTTTGCCTTTTGTAATAATATGTGAAATAGGTTACAAATGATTATGTAAATTTAGCTGTTTAAAGTGCACATTTGCTAGGATGATGATAAACTTTCTTGGTTAAAGGGTTGATATTGAGCTCAAACTTTCTATGCTGGGGTCTGGATGGTGCAATATTAAGGACACTTGCTTAACTCTGCCGAAGATCCAGGTTTGAGTTCTGATGATGCAGAATAGCTCCTGAAAGAAAACAAATAATTTTGTTAGTTCTCTTTGTAAGATCATAAAATACTGATTTTTATGTTGACTTTGAAACTCATGTTTTTAGAGGAGTTGAATTTGAAGCCTTGTTGATAGAAATGGTCTCTATAGTGATTCATATATAGATAATAAAAACTTTGATCCATATTTACTTTCTAACATAGGTACATTTCTTCTGATGGTTTTCTTCTGTTTCCCTTCACAGCCCTCATCCATATCTCTTTTTTAATCCTGATGGACACACGATTACATTCCTAGGGTTTAACATTGAACGCAGGACAGGAAATCTGATAGATCAGCAAACCAGACAAATGCTTGAGACAGCCATCATGCCCCAAATTCTGTATGAAAGTCTGGTTCGCAACAGGGTACCTATTCAGGAAAATTTTGATGCTCTCCCAAGGTTTGTATGATACTTACTACATTTTCTTATTCAATGTATATTTTACTTTAGATTGTATTCCCTTTGTTTCTTATATCTTTTATTTGTATTATGCAGTGCTTTACAGTTTCTTATGCTGAAGTTGATATTGTTTGTCAGAGTTTACATTCTTCTATATTGTACTTATTTTCTAAGGAATTTGATACCAGTAACAAACATGCACATAGAATGTTGGAGTTCATTTAATTGTTTATATCTCACCTGCTTGAACAAAGACCAAGTGAGCATAATGGGCCTGCATTTGGTGTGCACTGTTAATCCATTAACTAAAATGGTTGTTTCCACTCTAGAGGACATATTTCTGATCTGATTTCGATCAAACTTTGAGTAATGTTTATAGCAACAGAATCTTGGACAAGTTCAATAATGAGCGAGATCCACACATATTAACCCTTTACCTCATGCATATATGGTTTTATAGGCAGTTGATATACATGTATCAAAAGTTAAACAGTGCAGTGCACTATAAACAAAACACCAGTTAGCTATCTGACTTGATACACAAAGGCATACCTGTTAACTGCTATAGCATTGTAGTATATGTTACATACAACATCAGTTTTAACTCTTTTACATTTTGGTACACATCTGTTTTGTGAAGAAAGATTTAAGAGTAAAATTTAATCATTATAGCAGTATAATTATTTTTCATGGGAGATTTTTTGTGTGCTTTAAAATCTTGAGAGAACTCATTCACCATCAAGCCAGTGAACCATGTGACCAACCATAGCTGCCATTTCTCATACTCAAAGTTTACCAGTTCTCTGTCTATGTCTACATTACTAAATCATCTGAATTTGGTAAATTATAAAAACTCAATGTTGCCTACATCAATATCAGAGCCTTTACCTAAGTTATCGAAGCTTTCATAGTAGTGATTCTAATTGTGCAAACTCCAGAAGTACTGAACAAATTCAGATGCCTCCATTTGGAGAGTGGAGAATCTGACCTCATTACTTTAAATAGCAGATTATGACTAGAACTTAAACAGCCACCATATGATCTGACATAGTGGTCATTCACATCAATGACTGAAGTATCTAATAGGGGGTTTTCACGAAGGTGGTGCTACAAAAAACAGCTCAGAATGGCTGCTATTTACTGCAGGCATTGAAACACACTTCCATGAGAATGGAGTAGAGGTGTCCAAAGGCACTTCGTGCAAATTGGGTAGAAGGCATTTCCGTGAAAATGGAATAGAGGCATCCAAAGGCTCTTACATGATGTAAAAGGTTAAGAAGGTGATCGTGCATCTAATAGGCAGAACTTGTTATCACTCTGGAAATACGGGCTTATGTCGTCAAGATCTTGGATGGATTCATGAATGAGAGAGATGCAAGCAATCCTGATCCAATCTTTGATCAAACATGGAATATAACATTAAGATTGTGGATAATTTTTATATTGGGTGAGAGCTATGCTTATTAAACAGCTGACCTTGCAGTTGATTGGCTAAGTTTGTTAGCATTCTGGAAGCCATATTTTGGGTCTGATTTTGATTAAACTTCAAATACAAGTTTTGTTTTATATATATATATATATATATATATATATATATATATATATATATATATATATATATATAATTTTATAATATAGTTTTTTGTAAGTCATTCAGGTTAATGTCATTTTTTAATTCTTTAATTCTGTGGATGGCATGTACTTTGAGAAGAGTACATGTATGTACTTTCTCCTTGGTTAATGCCAAGTTCACATCAACAACTAATTCAGTCAAATAATGCCATAAAATAGTTGAATGGAGGTCATGTTTTGAATTGAGGTCATGTCAACAGGAGAACATCTGTACTCTAGAGATGTCATGCATGCCCAAATTGCAGATTGGCCCAATAATAAAAAAGTCAAATGCTGACTGTTAAAGATATTTCTTAATACAGAATAATTTAAATACCTTTTATGGTGATTCAGAATTGTTAATTTGATGTGTATATAAGGTCTATATAACATAATTAAATACGCAGAATTTCATTCTTCAGTTACATTCAGTCGTGTTGGAGTCACAAGAGGAATTGTAGTTTATCTATGCTGTGAACATTGAAATTGCAGCGCAGAAAGCGTTTATTCTAGTAGTCAGTACCTTGCTGGATTATTGTGGAAATATTCAAGGAGTTGGATATTTAATTTCATTGGATTACATGAAACATTCAAGAACTTTAGTGACCTTATACTTTCACTGGATTACCTTGAAGTAAAAGCTTTTGAATATTAAACAGTGATTCTTCAGTGGTGCTAGCATAGTACATAAGCACATTAGAACCTTCATTTGGAAAATCTTTGAATTGTTTTCAGATTACTGTAAAATTGATTGGTACATGTAGAAAAATTATAGGAATTCATACAATGCTGTAAGTTATTTTTAATTCTTTCACTTGGTTTGAATTTATATTTTTGGGAAATAAATTTATATTTTGAAAATTGAAAGCTTGTTGGGTTTTATATTGTCTTGCTATACAGTTTAAGCCCCAAGGGCGTAACAGTTTACATGATGAAGCTCTCACAAATTACTTTGCTGCATACTGTATCATTTGGCTTTCGAGCCAGTAATAATTAGGCAAGTGATTTCTTACCCACTTCGATGTCTTATTTCAGGGATAAAAAAATAGAAAGACTGTGTCTTGTGATGGGAAATGAGATGCCTCATGACCCCGATGACACCTATGAATTGACAACTGATAATGTTAAGAAGATTCTGGCCATCTACATGAGATTCAGGTTAGATTTTGACTGAAGTTATATGCTACAGCTATAATTGTTTATTTTTATAATAAATATGCCCACTTACTTTACCTGAAAAAGAGAACATAGACATGTATGGTGAAATACAATGTATTTAATTTTTACAAATTTAGACTATCGTCACACCAGTCTCACATCTGTTTAGACTAAATTTTTACTTTTGTTAGGTGTGACATTCCTGTGATTGTCATGGGAGAGACAGGTTGTGGTAAAACCAGACTGATCAAGTTTATGTGTGCACTACAGACCCCACCTGGAGCTGATGTGAAGAATATGATACTAATGAAGGTTAGTGCAGATGTTTATCAATCCTACTTTTAAACCACACTTAAATTTAAAAATTTGAACTAGAGCAAATGCTGTGACTTGCTAACTTACCCACTCCACTGTTTTAATTGCATATTCCATACCACCATCCCCCTGACCTGCAGTTTACATCACTCCCCAGATGGTGACCCAATTTGTCATAATGCAAAATCTGTGACATCTATGTTGCACCATCCTGCTATCACTGCTTATATAAAATTTGGTTAGAATGTATTTGAAACTGCTATTGTAAACTAATTTTTTTGTACATCTTACCTTTGACCCCTACCATGGACGTCGTGTGTCAGGGAGCCAGTAATGACACCCATCTCATTGATGTTTATCCAGATAATTGCAAAGTTTTATTAATTTCCACACAATGGTTTAGGAGTAGGTGTCATATTGGATGGATAGATAAATATTCCACGCCAAAAGTTTGGATAAAGTGAGATATGCTTTCAGGGAAATTTACAGTTTTACAGAAATGTTTGCTGCCTATAATAAGAAGTGTAAATGTTTCCAATTATCTATATTTTATGTAGATTATTCTTTGAGATGGATCACAACTCTTGAATCTTAAATCACAGAGTTGCAGTTTTGCCATATAAGTATTTTCAACAGCAGTTTCATTTGATTGATGGATCAGTGTAAACAAGTATTAAATCTAATTTTCCATGTACAATTTTGTATTCTTTCATTAATTTTTATTAATACTAGTACTTTCTCTTTTCTCCTTATCCTTACTGATGACACAAGATGGACAAATTTAAGGCAGTGAGCGGAAAGAAGCTACTCGATACAGTATATAAACAAGTGCTTTGAAGCAATATAAACTTCTTCATAATTCATTTTTAAATGGGTTAAAATAAAACAAACAGATGTAAAGATAATATTCTATTTATGCACAACAAAATAATACTGAATTGTATGAGAAATGATTTAATACATGCATTGTAAGAAATATAGGATACATGAGTATATGCATTCATCTCTCTCTCACTCACTCTCTCCCTTTCTCTGAAACATGCCACCATTCATTATTGCTAATATTCTACAACATCAGACTCATAACTAAAATAACATCAATACTTAATTTAAATATTTTAAAATAATTTGGCTCTCTCTGTGGGGACTGCTCATGGGCTAGAATCTGAATGTAAAAGAATGATTCCCAATCAGTGCTAGGTTGATCCCAGCATTACTGTGTATTCTGGGCTGATCCCAGCTCAAGTAGAATTGGTGCTAGGCTGATTCCAGCTTACTGAAAAAGACTGATTCCCAATCGGTGCTAGGCTGATCCCAGCATTACTGTGTATTCTGGGCTGATCCTAGCTCAAGAAGAATTGGTGCTAGGCAGAATCCCAGCTCAATGTAAAAGACTGATTTCCAATCGGTGCTAGGCTGATCCCAGCATTACAGTGTATTCTGGGCTGATCCCAGATCAAGTAGAATTGGTGCTAGGCTGATCCCAGCTCAAGTAAAATCTGTGCTAGGCTGATCCCAGCATTCAAGTGTATTCTGGGCTGATCCCAGCTTAAGTAGAATACATGCTAGGCTGATCCCAGCATGCTAATGTATTCTGGGCTGATCCCATCTTAACCAGATCTATGCTAGGCTGATCCTCACATAAGAGTGTATTCTGGGTTGATCCCAGATTCGTGGAATAGAGCTAGGCTGATCCCAGCATGATGCAAATATTCTCATATTTTTCCTATTTATAACTGTAAAAGAAATGTATTTAATGGGCATGACCTTTACGTTATTAGTATAGCTTATGAGTATCCGATTGGGGAAAAATGCCAAAGTGAATTTGATATTAAAAATATCAAATGAGAGCCCAAAAGAGGATGCCAGTTTGTAATGTGAAAATCCATTTAGAAGGACTGGTTTCCAAAGCACATGATACTAAATGTACGTACACAACTGTTGCTGAGGAGATAGGAGATGGTTAGGGTGAAATCTGATGTAGCATGCATAACATGACGGAACCATCATTCTGAAGTCCTAATTAGATGGTCCTCCACACCAACTGCAGGTGCAGTCACAGAATTGTCACAGTTCACCAAATTCTTTTTCTTGGGCCACTGATTTCTCCAATAACACCACCAGTCCAGCACACGTCAGAATGGCACACAATATCCAGAAATGTTTGTATTCCATGCCATTGAACGACAGCAGAAGAATGATGTGTTGTAAGATGGCCACGCTTTCAATGAATTCCATATGAAGTGCTCTCCAATGAACCTATTTGAAGAGCAGTGCCCTATGATGTGGAAGGCTGTATCAGTCTGTGCACCCAGGAGACTGTCGAGCTGTGCACACACTATCCAAAAACAAAATGTTTGTATTTCCGTCACACAACGCCAGTGGAAAAATTACATGTTGTAAGATGGTCATGCCTTGCATGAACCCATATGAAGTGAAGTGCTCCCCAATGAACCCATATGAAGTGCAGTGTCCATACGATGAGGCCGTCGGTATCAGTCTGTGTATCCACAATATCTGAAAGAAGAAAATTGAAAAGCAGAGCCGGGGAGTATAAAGTGCTATGGTGATGTGCAAAACGATCTGTAGTCAGCACAAAATTACAAACTTAAAATTTTATTGCTCAGGCAAATATATTTCCAAAAGGGATAGGACTGGCACCTACCCAAGATTCAAATAGTACTGTCTGATAGACAATTCTTAGCACCCGATGCTGCCCTAATCCCAAAAGTATGAGTTTTGAAAAAACGAGGATGAGAACCACATAGCACGAGCGACATGCGCCTAGTTATGGGAAAATCCCCCCCCCCCCAGATGTAAGAAAGAGTGATCCCAATGCCACCCCAGTAGTTATAAATAGTGACATGGCGCATGGACAGGGCACTGGTCTTGTAATTTTAGGGGCATGACACTTAGGAAAAGGGGTACCCTTGGAGTGTTTGTATTGTGTAAAATTGACAACTAAACCAGCGGCATTGATTGATCCCATCTTCAAGTAACACTATGCTAGGCTGGTCCCAGCATTACGGTGTATTCTTGGATGATCCCAGCTAAAAGTAGACTATGTGCTATGCTGAATCCCAGCTTGCTAATGTATTATGGGCTGATCCCATCTTAATTAAATCTATGCTAGACTGATTCCCACATAGAATGGGCTGATCCTAGATTCGTGGACTAGAGCTAGGCTTTTCTCCGCATGAAGGAAATATTCTTATTACTTTTCCTATTTAAAACTGTAAATGTTGCGGTATATTCTGGGATGATCTCAGCTAAAAGATAATTGGTGCTAGGCTGATCCCAGCATTAAAGTGCATTCTGGGCTGATCCCAGCTTAAGTAGACCATGTGCTAGGCTGAATCCCAGCTTGCTAATGTATTATGGGCTGATCCCATCTTAACTAAATCTATGCTAGGCTGATTCCTGCATAGAATGTATTCTGGGCTGATCCCAGATTTGTGGACTAGAGATATGTGCTAGGCTGAATCACAGCTTGCTAATGTATTATGGGCTGATCCCATCTTAACTAAATCTATGCTAGGCTGATTCCCACATAGAATGTATTCTGAGCTGATCCCAGATTCGTGGACTAGAGCTAGGCTGATCCCCGCATGAAGGAAATATTCTTATTACTTTTCCTATTTAAAACTGTAAATGTTACGGTGTATTCTGGGTTGATTCCAGCCAAAAGATAATTGGTGCTAGGCTGATCCCAGCATTAAAGTGCATTCTGGGCTGATCCCAGCTTAAGTAGACTATGTGCTAGGCTGAATCCCAGCTTGCTAATGTATTATGAGCTGACCCCATCTTAACTAAATCTATGCTAGGCTGATTCCCGCATAGAATGTATTCTGGGCTGATCCCAGATTGTGCAGTGTTTTTCAAAAAGATGTGAAACGAAAATTGCAATGTGGCACATGGAAAAAAAACCAAAGAAAATATAATGCTGTGGAGTTTTAAAGTGGTTGAGAAAATCGATGTAGTGTTTTCAACTGCCCCAGTAAGCTTCCATGGAACATGGAGGAAGAGCACTTTTTACCAAAATGGACAATTTTATTACTCCCAGTCGTAAATGTCCTAAGTTCCGGGAAGTGTACTGGAATTTCCTCTGCATAAGGTGAGAGCTGGAGGAATGTGTGCACCTTCTTGAATTTGTTGGCAAAGATTCTGATGCACTGTCTCCAGGAATGGCAAGGGTTCTGCCTCGTATATTGCGATCGTCACTGAAGGGATGGAACTTGTCTTCACTAGGGTTGCATTGTTGTCCATGACGGGTACCTCCGGCGGCAATGATTCTGCATGTCCTAAGGAATAGTGTGTCAGCTTGGTCTGTGCTTCCCTCGTGCCACTATTCCTAGAGTCAGTCAAGGAGCGAAACACTTTCAGATAACGTAGCCAGAGTATTTTGCAAATCCAACACCATCATCAACAATTGGGTCACTGTTGAAAAAATAGGATGTGTTGAAGGCACTTCTAGTTGTGCATGGGTGAAAAAGATACCTCCCGATAAGATCACTAGCAGACAATATTCTGCCCATTTTACCTGGAAGACAGGAACTGGTAGTTTCTCCCATGTGCGATCACCAAAATTTATCATTTTTAACCAGGCACACAGTAGGAAAGTCAAAGTCAAATCACAAACAGAAAGCTTGATTTGCATTCAGTTTATGTATGCAATGTTCGTAAAAGTATCTTAATATTCAGTGAATGTATTTCAACTACCAAACATAATATATAAAGTCAACAGTAAATCTGCCTGCTGACCACAAATATGGCATCTGAGGATGTCATTCGGGAACTAGCTAATATCTGTTCTGAGAACCGTTTCATTATCATTAACACCATTGCTGCTACATACCCTGAACAAAGGAATCGACGAGATTTCGTTACTCCCAGGCTGAATTGAACACCTGGAATAGAAAGTTGTCTAAGTTTGGCAGAGACCATTTCTTCGGTAATGTCACATTTTAATTGGCTGTTGCTGGCGAGAAAGAGGATCAACTCGACTGTTAACGGCGCACATTGGGAAGATGAACAGAAAGTCAGTTTGCATGATATGGAAAACCACCAGACCACCAGCACAAATCCATAAGAAAAGTTTGATGCAGAGACGCAAAATCCATTGTCTGTACCTTTGAAAAGCCAGAGAAGTGAAACTCTACATTCATTGTCTGTACATTTGAAAAACCAGAGAAGTGACTGATCACATGGTACTGTATATGATCCTGCAATGTTATGTAAGATTATCTAATTTGGTTGGCTCTTTGAATTCTGCTGCCAATGCCAACCAATGGGAATAGTTCTGCTCATGCCCCCCCCCCCCCTTCAACAAGCCCCATGAAGACAGCAAGAGGCTGATAACAGTCTCTTGCATAATTCCCAGGTCTGCCTCTCAGTTTGAAGGTACATGTACAACACCCCTATCCAAGTGTTAGCCACTGACTAAACCTTATAATTTGACATTACATCATCTTACCACACCACCAGTGGCAGTTCCTCCCTCAATGGTCATTATCAGACAAACCCCATTGCAACATTGGCAATATGTACCTACAATAACTCAAGATCCTCAAGTTGAGCATAAACTAAAATTTAATAAATTATCATTTTAGTTTCAGCTACTGCTTGGCATGATATGTCCAACGTAAAAACTAATTTGAATGACGATCTCACATTCGAAGTAAGAATAGGAGGTGTTATCATATGGAATTCTGTTAAGATACCACAAAAACTAATTTGAATGACGCTCTCATATTCGGAGTAAGAACAGGAGGTGTTATCGTATGGAATTCTGCTAAGATACCACAAGACGCCTATAACGTTACAGATCTCAACAAAACAATAAAATATCTCATAACCGCTGGCAGCAGCGGCATTTCATCAGATAATTTTGAGCTCATTCCAAACTATAACACGTTACGATCAAGAATAACACTGAAAAACAGCTTGTTCATCGATCTCAGTAAACAAGATACAAACGGATCATCGCTCGGATTTAATAAACAACAGTATGGATCTGCAACAGTTGCATCAATACGGCATGAAAGTGAATCAACTGTCAACATCACAGATATAAATACGATTCTAGTCAATTGTTCCATTGCCAGTGGATCGTATACAGAACGTGGCAGTCAAGGACAAACTATTTATAGTTTTTCTCCTGATTTTCCACCAGGTTTTGCTGATGCAAGTAACTCCACGGCAAATAATCTACTATTCGGTCAGTGTCGAAAATCAAATATCTTCTATCACGATGACGTTGACTGATCAGTCAGGTCGACAGTAAATCTCAATAACGAAATTGTAACATATTATTTGCACTTGAGCTCGGTCGGATAAATTTTATCAGGCAATTTTGTATAACAAAATGAAACAACGAAAAATTTATCGTAGAAAAATTGTAGGTTTCTTCGGAAATATATTCTCTAAAATAGTTGAAAATGTACCTGGAATTGCAAATAATGTAGCACCTATTGCGTTAGACGCATCAAAAGCTTTTGCTACTGAAGCCGCATCTGCAGTGGGCACTGCAGTAGGACAAAAGATTGCTGATAATATTAAGGGCAGAATGAGGGCGCAGAGCATCCCAGTCACTCCACCTATCGCTAGCGATAGGGATATAAAACAAGTTCTTTCTGAAATAGCACCTACATCAGAAACAGCTACGGCGTTGATAAAAAAAAACTAACTGCTATCACAGTCCCACGAAGAAATTATCAGAAAATTGATAACAAAAATAAAATCACCATTCAACAACAGAGTTTGAGCTTGTTGAGTATCTCGATGAAAATTCAAACGAGCCTAACAAGCTGGTCATACGAACCTTTAACACAAGTAACGAAGATGTGTTTCTGTCGCCGCATAAAGCCGTACTTGCAGTACGAGGTAGAAAAAAAACTACAGCTGGTGGCACATTGCAGCTGGAGTTTATTTAAAAGCGCAAGATATCAAGTAGCTAATCAAACAGTAGAAGATATTTCTATGCATTTGCCAGTAGCAAGTACTATTCTTAACCATGTGTCTTTTAGTGAAGATTACTCGAGATCAGTTGCATCAAATATGATGTGGTTTAAAGATACTGGAACTGGAGCTTCTGCAACGAATAGTTTTATGTATAACACCGCGATTACATCCGGTGCTGATGCTGGAGCTGATCTTATAATTGTTAGAAACTTTCTCATCGCAAATGCTGCAACAATTGGAATTAATGCACCAGATGCAGTTGCAGATGCTGCTGCTGTAAGAGTCTCGTTGACTGCCGCGTGTAATATTCTTGGTATTACCGCACCAGGTTCCGCAGCTGATGCAACTGCAATGCTAGACATTGTAAACATAATAATAAGTACCAGAAATAGAATCTGTAATGAGGGATATGCTAAACGAAGAGCGTTATCAACTAGCTCGAGACAAATAACAATTATGCTGCCGCTTAGCACAGTATCCGGAATTTGCAGAGACTATAACAAAGTTTTTCGTGGTAATAAAAATACTCTTATTCTCGATAGAGCTGATCAAAACGACTGTCTGATGAGAGCGGCAGGTGCTGTTATGTATCAGTTTGAAATTTCATATTAGACTCTTTGGATGCCACGAATTGTTCCATCTATCGATAAAACAATCGAACTTGAGGCGATGTTGACCACGTTTACCAAAAAAATATACTTTGAACAAAACAAGATTTATCAAACCACAGTACCAAATTCAGCGGACTGCACGTGGAGAATAACAACAGCACGAAGCGAACAGTTACCAACACACGTATTTATTGTGTTTCAGCGACAAGACCGACGTAATAGTCAACTACAAAACAATTCTGTTTTTGATAGTCCAGATGTCAGACGATTATTTGTCAGAATAAATTCTAAACAATATCCAGAACGAGCAATCGAATGTGATATTGCAGCTGATGTTGCAGCATTAGCTAATAGAAATGTATCTAGAGCTTACATGTATCTTATGGAAGCAATGCAAAATTATCAGAATGCTGACAGTTGAACTCAAATTTCATTCGAAGAGTTTAGAACACTTTATCGGATGTTTCACTTTGATGTATCAAAACACTCCGAACGAGCTACTGGATCAACTTCAGATATTGAGGTTATATGGACAATGCGAGGAGTTCCAGATGTTAATTATCACGTATATGCGCTAATTGTATCTGATAGATTCTTAACGATAGATTTTGCAAAAGACAGAATGACTATCCAGGTGTGAGGAGCTTTTGTACTTTACAGCAGGCGTGTATTGATTTTCTAGCAAGCGGCAGAATGTACTGTTTTCTAACAAAAGGCAGAATGACTGAGGTACAATTTTATCAAACAAAAGAAAACAAATTACAAAATGAAATATATTATACACGAAATAAACTTATTGCCGAGACAAGTTAAAAAACTAACAAAAGATCTCATTAAACGGCAGTCTGTTTCATTGAAGATAGATTTCGGAACGCAAAGCGTTCTGCCAGGAAAACTGATGCTAACACAAAGACAAATCAATAAAATACAGCAACGCAAGCCATTTATTTTGAATTTATCAGCAGCACAAGCTACCGCAATGACCCGAAGTAAAGAAATAAGTGGAGAATTTCTGGGACTTTTATTAGCAACTACTGAAAAAACGATACTACCGAAATTATTGCCGGTACTAGGAACATTAGGTTTTACTGCGGCGTCAGGTGCGATATCTGGGCGACAAAAAAGGTTGTTTCAATGATATCAGACAGCTAGTAATCTAGTTATTCTGTCTAACAACAGTAATAAAAAATGTCTACGAAACGTAAAACAGCAACGGAACGTAAAGCAACAACTAAAGAACAGAAGAAGCAAAGTGGCCCAAAGAGGAACCGTAAAGTGGTCCAAGATGAATTCATCAGTCCACCGGGAGCCGGAATAGATAGAAGTCTACTTCCGAATCTGCTGGGAATAGGATGTGGGAGAGGAGGACTAATGCAACCTGGAACTCGGAGGTAGCTCTGTTAAACAACTTTGAGATTCTAGATAAACTAAAAGATATCAACGGATTTCGAGGAGTATTTTCTAAAGACGAGTTAGCGTCTCAACCCGGAGAGCTTCATTCTCTGCTGACCGGCCCAGACCGCGAGCGGTCCAGTTGTGTTATAAATATTCAGAATTTCAATGACGGATCTGGTACACAGTGGGTAGCGCTTTACAACAACAACTATTTTGATTCGTTTAGTCTGCCACCATGTGATGTTATCAAACAGTACGTTTTGCATCTAAAAAAGAAAAAAAATACCCCTCTAATCAACTTCAGGCAGTTGGAGCTGCAGCTTGTCGATATTATTGTGTTATATTTATCAAACAAATGTCCCAGTCCAAAGGACTGGGTGCAGAGCAGTCCGCTACCGGACTGGGTGATTTTCTGAAATTTAAATTACAATTTATACCTAAACTGAGCTTGGAAAAGGACAAAATTGCAATCTTATCTAACAAGCAAATATAAAAAATGACAACGTATCCCTCAAGTGCAGAAGTAAAACAGAAAATACAGACGAAACCACGGAAACAACTAAAACTAACAGACTAATGATTAAAAGTATGTGTGCTACCAGTGGCACAAAAAAAAAAAAAAAAAAAAAAAAAAAAAAAAAA